>JACJUY010002243.1:69393-97995 GCA_014220935.1 Platorchestia sp. MABIK | reverse complement strand
AACAGATTACTAGTGACTTCTTGCCAAATCATCGAAAACAGATTACTAGGAACTTCTTGCCAAGTCATCGAAAACAGATTACTAGGAACTTCTTGCCAAATCATCGAGAACAGATTACTAAGAACTTCTTAACGAGTCATCGGAAACAGATTATTAGGGACCACTCATAGGTAAGGGACTTCTTACCAAATTATCGAAAACAGATTATTAGGAATTACTCACGGATGAGGGACTTCCAACCAAGTCATCGAAAAGAGCCGTCACGCTGTTGCTAACAATGTTGAGGTAGTGTAAACTTATAGAGTTTTAGAGTAGCTTAAGGGATGTCACTTTGGATGCTAAAATAAGAATACGGTAACAAACAACGGCATTGCAATTTTTTATAAAGAAATAAAATAGAGTAACAAACAACGAATATGAAATTATCTTAGAACCACGTCTTGAAGACAGAGTGATGCTAGACTCTACTTATGAACTCTACATGGAACACCAAAGCAACATGCATAATCCCCACTACATTACTGCAAAATTCCAGCTGATCACAATCCACGCTACTCGTGCACTGCTTCTGACCAGCAGTCGAACAAATCTAGAACATCAAGCACACATTCAACGTGATGCTGTTTTGCGTGAGAAACAACAGCGAATGCTGGCCGAGACGAGAATTTCGTGGAAAACAGCGGCAGCGTTTCACGAGAAACGCTGCTTGTGGTCTTCGATCCGAATGCTGAAGTTATACAGCGTCATTGCAACACGAAGCCCCTACGATGAGCCTTACCTACGTTGCATACCTCGAACAGAAGGCATGAATAATATCACTCCATGAAATATTCGTAATGTGCAACCACACAGCAGTCTAATGGCAACAGTTTCCACAGAGTTTTTCGTACATTTTTCAAATTTTGCCGAGCTACTAGAAAAATGAAACGCGGTGCAATTGTGAATTTCTGTGAATGCAAGTTTTTTTGCAGCAAATTGGGGATTGGAGAAGCGTTACTAGAAATCTTTGCTAAGATCGACACAACTATCGACAGAAGTGAGAGCTAAAACCGACGGTAGACACCCTTTCCTTCCCGATGTTGCCCGTCTACTGAGCTTGGTGCCGACTGCCGACAGACAAACTGCCGCTGCCACGGTGCCACCAGTAAGTAGGGCCACACGAGGACGATAAAAGTTACCCTAAAATGAACTTTTTACCTTAACGTGAACACGATCCACTGGTAGGAGTGGATTCTGTTTTTTTCTTGCACTGGTTATTTTTTACTGAACATATTATTCGGCATTTATGTATGTTTGATGACATCTTAGCTTAAACCTGCCTCCATTTTTCCAAGAGGAACTAATTTTCAGACGCGTCAAATCCTGAAAGAAGAGTAGTGAAGTTTTTTGGAAGTAAAATGAGATTCTTAGAAGACAATATAGAACCCTATCAATAACGATGGCATCACCAACACCACCAGAAAACCCCATCAATAACTGCATAGAATCTTATCAATAACTATAACATCACCAACAATACCAAAGATTCTCATTAATAGCTACACAGAACCCCATCAATAACTACATAGGACCCTATCAATAACGATAGCATCACCAATACCATCAGAGAGCAGTCTCATGAATTTCTTTTAGTCCCAATCACAGTAAAATTTTCCTAACCTCGTGCCTCTCTACATTGCGCAGACTGGAAATGTAACAGTATCCATTGCAAAGAGAAAAAGTAAATACATAATAAACTATACACATCATGCGTAATAGTTCAAATTCAAATCAAAAATGAAAATGGAATGAAAAATCACGAGTAAATGTTGAACTTCATATTATTTTATAACATTATGATGCTTTTCATTATGATGCTTTATAACATTATGATGCTTTTCATTATGATGCTTTATAACATTATGATGCTTTTCATTATGATGCTTTATAACATTATGATGCTTTTCAGAAGTAAGTCATGCCTTTAGAAGCTTCCCATGTGTGTGAAGTTCTCTGAGCTTCACTCGATCATGCTGGTGGCCCAAATCAAAATAAAGAGACAAGTTTTCAGTCCGTTAGTGCCATTGTAAGCAAAAATTTGAACAGAACGGCAATAAATAAAACTAACCAATAGCCTATCACATAGCAATTGGAAGATTTGAGAACACTATTTCCCGTCTGCAGTAAACATTTCATTTAGCTCTTTAATTTTTTGGCATACTATTTACCCTAAAACAGGATATTTACCCCACCAAAGGCAGGTAGCAGCCACGTCTCGACAGACAGGCTACGTCGTCTGCGTTCACTTCTGCCTGCATGAGACTTCGAAATGAATCAAAAAAGACTGAAAACTGATTATTAATTTCAGTAAAAATTAGTATCGCCATCCGCAGTGCATTGTTTTTACGAATGTGTAGTGTTTTTGTACAAAAAAGATAGTGTATATATCTGCCGTCAGAATGTCTTGAATTTTCTTTCACCGAGTAACTACGAGTCCCTCAACTTACAGAATAGGAGCGGTGAAGATAGCTATCAGTCACTCATTGAGGAGTTATCGTACCTCCTCGTCTAGTACTCGTACGAGTAGATAACGTGTACAGAGTTGCCAAGTACGGCTTGAAGGGTTTCTAAATTAAGAAAGAACGAGTGTTGGCTGATTTAGATCATTGATACACCGAGAACTTTGAAACATTTTTCTTTCTTAAGCAAAAAACGCCAACGTCATTCTAATCTTGAATGATGTATTAGGTTTTATCGTTTCGATTTATGATCATGAGAAAATTGTGATCATTTACAAGTGAAGCTTTAAGCCTTCACTTGACCAACCCTCTCTTATCTATTGTTATCGATAAGGTTCCCACAGGAGTGCAAAGGTAGCGCAAATGTACAGGGTGGCACAAAAACACATGGATTTCGAACTCATGTAATTGGCTTCCTATAATTATACTATGTAGAAATTATAACTAGTATAATTATACTAGTTATAATTACTATGAAATCATATAATTAAATTAGTTATAATCATAACTAGTATAATTGGCTAGTTTAATTGGCCCTTCCACTTCCACCACTGATACTACGCAAGTCAAATCCATGCGTTCTTTTTGCGCCACCCTATAGTTCGTTTCACACCACCTCTACTTTCGATGAAACGTTCACGCTGATTTGAACGCGTGTCGGAGCAATTTGTATTTATAAACATGAATAATTATGACGTCATTTAGTAAGTTTACCTTCGATGATACATTCACGGTAATATAAACGAGTGTCCCAGCAATTGTAGCAATAGAAATTTATTGTAATGATGACATTAGGTCAGTCTACCTTTGTGGGAACACCGCACTTATTTAAACGCGTGTTGAAGCAATTTGGATCTATAGAAATAAATTGTAATGACGACATTAGGTAAGTCTACCTTTGTAGAAACATCACACGTATTTAAACGCGAGTTGAAGGAGTTTCTACCGATAGACATGGGTTACAATGACGACATCAGGTAAGTGTTAACACTGGCAGCAAAATCGCGAGAGTCTTGAGGCACTTGTGTAGGCGGGAAGTATGATGCAACTCTGGCAAATCTTGCTGTAGGGATCCCATACAGTATAGATTGAGGCGTATGGCCATCACACGGTAACTCAACTGCGTCGTTCGCCTTTAACACCTCGACAGCAATTGGATAAACTGAATTTCAATATTTTACTCAAATTTAAAGACAATTGTAGTAAGCAATTTTGAAATTATCAGACATTAACTGGATCGTGCCTTCATTTAGCCTTAATCAGGTATGTATGAAAATTGAGTTTGTGACTACTGGCCTGTCAGTAAGATCATGAAAATGCCCTCGGTACCGGTGCTCTTATTGCGATCTAAGTGTTAACTTGAGGTAGCTTTGTTTACTTTTTGTGTAGGGGAACAGACGCAAACAAAATCCTTCCCCAAAATAAGTTTTCGTGAAGAAACATACCAGAGAATGCACTGCAGCGAGTATGATTGCGAGAGTCCACTTTCCATTTCATAGAAATTAGATGATCCTCAATATTTTTACTCCAACGCCATGCTAAATTAGATTCTTCTATACCAGACTGCGGGCATACAAAACACTGCGTCAAATTACCTGAACTATAAAGACATTGAAAACACTTGTGACCCGTCAAAGCGAATGCATGAGTTTGGTATTTGAATCGTAATGTAAAGATTCATATTCTTCATTTGCATAAAATGAAAGATGTTCATCCATTTCTTGCCCATCACCTCATGCACCGCCAGAGTAGCTATTATATTTTGCGTATTTCATATTGTATGTAGAAGATATTTCTATTTGCTGTTTATTCCATAGTTATTCGATATATGATGCAAACATCATCTTATGAGGATAAAAATTTCTGATAAAAATTACTGACTGTTTGTTGCTTTATCATGATTATGACATGGTCCCTTCGACAGTGATTCATTGCTAGTAGTAATTCACAACTTGAATCAAGCATCAAGCCTATTTTAGTGAAATATAGAAGGTTAGTTTTAGATCGATTTGCAAATCAGTGTTTTCATTGGAATATCAAAATTATACTTATGGGCATGAGGGTATTCGTTTGCTCAAAACCTGTATTCGAATATTCAGGATCAAACTTTTAAATTAAAGCTTTGTCATGATTATCATGACAGCTGTTTATCTTTATCATGCTAGCTGTTTTTTGCTTTATCATAATTATGACATCGTTCTTCAACTGGCTGTTTTCTGCTTTATCATGATTTTGACATCGTCCTTCAACTAGCTGTTTTTTGCTTTATCGTGATTATGACATCGTCCTTCAATCAGCTATATTTTGCTTCATCAATATTATGACATCGTTCTTCAACTGGCCGTTTTATGCCTACTCATGATTAAATATAAGATCTTCCCTCCAATTGAGCACTTGCTGAAGAGCATTTCTTCTTCCGATCATACGTTTTACCAATCTTCGTGAATATTCCTAGAAGACTTGCTATCTTGCTCTTTTCTAGTTGAGTTTCTTAGTCATCACGTCTCATTGAGCATCATTACCCATTTGTGTCAATGTAATGTCCGCCACTTGCATTGTCACGACATGCTAACGAGATGTTTGCATTCGGTTACTCCACGCACGATGCTGAAGTTTTACTTCAAAAAGTTGGAAGTTCACGATTTCAGCCGCAAATGAACAGCCATGTTTTTACCGCAAAAATAAACGGCACAAAAAAAACATCCAAAAAGCAGCCTTGTCTACCAGAAAACATTCGTTACCATCCTAACCGCTACAGCGAGGTCAGTTTTTAGAAAATCCGGTCCTTGTGCTTTCTCTCTCTTTGATATTTATAAACGTATCTTATATGTTTTTCTTTCTCTATGTAGGAAGCCCAATGACACAAATTACTTTCCATCTTATTAGTCAAAATTTGTTTCTCCCCTGCCAGAGGTTGCTATAGAACAGGGGTTCCCAGCCTTGTTTTCGTCATGCACCCCTAAAGAAATTTCATTTGAACCTCGTACCCCCTGAAATAAAAATGGCAACATATGGTCGATATTCGATAATTTACCTGGATTTTCTCGTACGCCCTGAAAGAAAAATGCCAACATATGGCCACTATCCGATAATTTACCTGGACTTTTCATGCACCCCGTGGAATACAAATCCCAACATTTGGCCAATGTCCTATTATTTACCTGAACTTTTCTCGCTCCCCTGGAATGTCATCGCACATCCCAAGGGGATGCGAGCGTACAAGGTTGGGTACCCCTGCTATAGAGCCTCATTATTCTCACAATGCTCTGAAGTCAGCTGCAAAAGTCGGGTGCAAAATCAAAGTACAGATAATCCACAACTCCCTCACAACAGAAGCATCAAAGCTTCAACACAAATACCTGCGCTGCGTCCCTCCCAATAAAATAATAGTTATGAAATTACTACTGCAGTAATCACAATTACAGAAATTAAAATTATGAAGGTTTCAACTATGGAGATAAAAGTTGCAGTTTTTTCAATTAGAGTTGTGATAAATGCAGCAAGCTTTCAATTACTGCAAACTTTGAAATACAGTAATTACAGTAACAGCAAACGTTCAACGACAGTAATTACATTACAACGACAGTAATTACATTACTAATTACTTGATTTTAAAACCAATGTATCGACATCTCATGTTTGTACTTTATTGGAAATAAATGTTTTTCTTTTTCTTTCTTTTCTTTTCGACAATTACAGTAATCGCAGTTAGAGGAAATATTAAATTACAGCAAAGTATCAGTTATTGTAGTGACAGTAAACTTTCAACTATTGTAATGAAAATTTTCTCTTTAATTTTCGTCGTCTTCCACGCCAAGAAGTTTCAGATTTGCACAAGCGCAGTAAGCAACAAGTGCGAATTTTAACCAGCGATGATATCAAAACAACAGATTATCTGAAGTTTTGCAATAATCAGGGAACTGAATTTAATGTGTAGTTCAGCCCAACCAGAATCGTCTTTCAAAAATGGTTACTACTTCCTCTCCTTTTTTCTTTTAAGTCTCCGAAAAGTAATATTTCCGGATACATTCTTTAGAAACAAATTAATGCACGACTTAGCTCCATTGACATTAGCTCAGTAATAAAAATCGACATGAAACACGACAACGAATCGAACGTGAAAGATGCCCTCGATGCTCAAAGGCCTTTCTAAAATGAAACTTACAAATATATTATTGCTAAATAAATCAATATTGCTAAAATGAAACTGGTGTTAGTTATAAGGCATTTGAAAAACCAATGTAAAAGGTGATTTGTATCATGCTTCAATTGGAAATAAAGCATCCGTAGATGCCGATGTTTGTTGAGAAGACTTTCAGTATCGACTAACTGAGGAGAGGTAGTGAGGAGAGCACAGGATGGCTGGCAACTGTCAACAGCGGGTGCGGTATTTGCGGCATGCTGCACACGTGTCACTGGCGCAAACACACGCGTCACAAACACATAACAAGCATGAACATGCTCGTCATAGGTACAAAACAAGCCAAACATGGCCTTCGTTAGTTACATAGCAAGCACAAATGTACATGTCATAGGTACCTAACAAGTAAAAACATGTATGTCATTAGTCACATACCAGGAACAAATATGCACGTCATTAGTTACGTAACAAGCACAAACATATGCGTCATTAGTCACATAACAAGAACTAGCATTCATGTCTCATTAGTCACATAGCTAGCAATCATGTCTCAATTGTATAACGAGAACAAACACACATGCCATGAGCACACAACATGCACAAATATACACGTCAAAGGTACATAACGAAAACGAAAATGAACGTATTGAATGCAGTACACAAGGAGAGAAAAAAAAAGACATAAGCACAAAACACGCACAAATGCTCCCGTCATAAGCACACACCATGGACAAACACACGCACCACGAGCACTCAACACGCACAAACACATACCACGTGGCAAGTGGGCTAGAAACTCAGCTCCGTGTGGGCAAAAGTTAAAGATCGAAGTATCATCTTCACAGACGAGTAGAACCAGTTCATTGGTCTCTGTATGATATAAAATACTTATACACTAGCCAGTTCAGTTTTGGAAAGTGCGAATTCGTAAGTCCCAATCGAATGAGATTTTTAATTTTTGGAGACGAGCTAAATTTTTGCTGGGGAGACAAACTGATTTTGTTAGTTGTTCATTCTTCAGTTTCAGTAGATTTTTTTTTTGTGAGCCACCTGTTCCAGTAAGTTTTATTCCGAAGAAGTTCAGGTTTAGACGCAATGATATAGAATTTATTTGTCTCTTGTTATTTATTTATCTCTTAAGTTATTTGTCTCTTGTTACTTATTTATCACTGCTGGAAAAACATGGTTTAATGAAAGCACAATGTGAGGTGGATGTATTTCCTTAAGCATTTGTGAGTGGCTTTTTGTGAGTAAATGAGTAAATGTAATAACTGCTTTATTTTGGTCTACATATAAGGCAGGTGCATTGATTCTACTGTAGTTTGATTCTAATTTTTTTATGGGCCAAGTTCCCTTAGTTGTCTAGAGTTAAAAATATATAATCTCGAGTGTCGGCATCAAGCAAATAAATGCAGAGAAATTTTTGAAGCAGTAAAGCCTGTCAAAAAGGCGTTCAGCCCACACTTCCAGCGGTTCAAGTAATCAGAGAGCAATACTATTTCATGCTGCCAACGAAATAGATTGTTTTACGAGTTTATTCGAACATTATTTAAATGCCATCTTTGTTTACGTGACGCGTGTACTATTTTATTGCCACTCTACTTTTATCGAATTGATGGACTCACTCTACCTGGGCAACAGACACAAGCAAGTCATCGCATTTTGATGCAGACTGGCGGTATTTTTCCATTGCTGATCAGTCATGGGAGAGTGGAAAGCTCCCAGGGCTGTCTGGTGTTCCTGAGCAGTGATGTAGACATACCATATCTCTTGTTACGTGCATGTTTCGTATTCGTGCAGACTTGAAGGGCTAAGAAAGCGTCATGAATGAAGGCACTGAGCCTTGAATTCGCCTCGCTATGCAGACGAGTCATTGGAACACAGCATGCCAGACTAGGCCTCTCAACAACTCGACGATCACGACTACAACGCGTGCGTCCGACTCAGCTGAAGAACTGCTTCTTTGTCGGAGCCGAAGTCTCCTCGGCGCGTGGTCATTTGCATCATTTATTCAACTGGCAGACATGGCAACTTTTTTTTTGTTGTCAGATTAGGTTACTTGAGAATTGAAAGATGTTAAAGAAATATATCTGCTGAAGAACTGCTTCTTTGTCGGAGCCTAGGTTTCCTTGGCGCGTGGTCATTTGCATCATTTATTCAACAGGCAGACATGGAAACTTTTTTCTTGCTGTCAGATTAGGTTACTTGAGAATTAAAAAAAGCCAAAGAAGTACTTTGGGTGAAGAAATACATCAGCTGAAGAACTGCTTCTTTGTTTAGCCAAAGTCTCCTTGGCACGTGATTATTTGCTTCATTTATGCAACAGAGAAGCATAGCAACTTTTTTGCTAGTTGCCATACTAGGTTACTTGAAAAATGTGATGATCTTAAGCCCTGCCTGTCATGCCATCCTCATTCGTTGAGAGGTAAGTGACCTCTTGCTTATTTGCCAATCAGTGGCTGAATGAACAGCGAAGCTCAATGTTTTAAAACACGTTGCATCATTTGATGAACAAGCTTCGCTCCTGTCACTGAATGAACATTTGTTGTTATGTACTACAAAGAAAATACTATTATACATCTATTGACGTTGAATTTGTACAAAATTCAAAAATGACTGCGAGAATAGTTTCAAAATTGGAGATTTTACTCTTGCCAATGGACGATATGTCTAGCCGCAGTTCCGTTGATTCTCATAGCAATATTGATAGATTTTTGCCTCAACACTTTGACTGCAATTGGTTAAACTCAAGTTCAACAATCAACTCAAATTTAAAATCAATTGTAGTTAGCAAATTTGAAAATAGCAAAAATTAACTGAATCATGCCTTCGTTTAGTTTTAATTAAACAAAAATGAAAATTGAGTTTGTGACTACTAATCAGTCAGCAATATTATGTAAATCCCCTCCGTGGCCACCGGTGGCGCACGTTGCGGTCAAAGCTGAACAAGAACTGTGAGTTGAATGAACGTTATGCCCTATCTAACTTTTTCGCCGACGCATCTATGATTTTAGCCTCCTGAGTTTGCACAGGGCAGCCAAAATTACACATACAACGGTGAAAAAGTTAGGCTGGGTGTGCGATCGAGGTGTGATAATAGCATCTATGAATCGTAGCTCGAACAACAGACAGGCGCGGTATTCCCCGCACGTTTTTTTTTGCAGGTGTCGCGACGACACACCGAAGGTGTTCTCGGGCTGGCAGATAAGCTTGCTGCGGTGCTGCAATTCTTCGGTGCTGCTGTAGCGTGGAGTCTACCTCACTGTAGCATGAGATCTACTTCTAGCCAGTACTATAGCATGAGGGGTGCTGCTGTAGCGTGGAGTCTACCTCACTGTAGCATGAGATCTACCTCTAGCTAGGACTATAGCATGAGGGGTGTTGCTGTAGCGTGGAGTCTACCTCACTGTAGCATGAGATCTACCTCTAGCTAGTACTATAGCGTGAGGGGTGCTGCTGTAGCGTGGAGTCTACCTCACTGTAGCATGAGATCTACCTCTAGCTAGGGCTATAGCGTGAGGAGTGCTGCTGTAGCGTGGAGTCTACCTCACTGTAGCATGAGATCTGCCTCTAGCTAGTACTATAGCGTGAGGTTGGGTTAGGCAAGGTTGCCAATGGATATTACTTTTTCCACACATCTAATTTAGCGATAAACACTTAATTTGTACATCTCAAACTACACCTGGGAAGGCGATATATGGCGGTAAACCTCACGCTAAAGTAGCACTAATTCGTCTCTCTCTGTTAAGAGACGATTGGTTCTGGTGATGAGCGGTAAATGTTACTCTTATGCGATGTACTTGAATCAAGCAGTCTCCTGAGGTTAATATACGTAGCACGAAAGTTGTTGTATTGCTGGAAGCGATATTCAGTCGTTAGCTGGTGGTTGATACATCTTTAGTCGTCAACTGAATATTAGTTCGCCGTGAACTGAATGTAATGCGATTTGGTCGTCTACTGAATGCTAGTTAATCGTAAAATGAATATTGGTTAGCCGTGAACTGAATGTTAGTTAACCTTGAACTGAATGCTAGTAATTCGTGAACTGAAAGTTAGCAAGTCATGAATTGAAAAGTCACACGAAAATGTTATTTTGCTCAAATGTGAAGTATCGCTATAGGCGTGAGACTTCATGCTGCCTCAGTTTGAGATCTGATGGCTAGTGTACTACTCGACGGAAATTGCAAATGCCGCTCCGACTTCAAGCCGTTGTTGGCGTCTCGTACAATAAGAAAGTCTTAGATTTTGGTCTCATCGATCGCAGTAAGCCTAGCTCCTAAATTAATGGAAACTTGATATCTTCAAAGGCTGGACCGTGAAACGTCCTTATACGTTTCAAAAGCGAAGTCATATTTTCTACCAGAAGAAAGTTTTTGTTTTAAACATTATTTTATAAGAGTACACAGTTTCAGTAGACCAAAATTGTAGGTTGAAGATGAAAAATATTTACGTATCATGGAACTGCACGCCTTTGAAGAGATCATTATGGGGATGAAGAATCGAATTTGATTTCAATGCTCTTTCAGTTTCCATTAATTTTGGAGCTATAGGCTTCATGCAATCGATGAGCCCAAAATCAGGTGACCGTACAGCCTGCATTTCATTGGTAAATATTAAGATTTAAAGGCGAAATTGTAGTAGCTATGATACGCGAGCATCGAATTTCTGTCACGGATTTGTCTACCAGCAGCACCACCAATGCGTGGGTGGAAATTCATTTGCAAATTGAAATTTCAGAATTAATTTTATACATTCGCGAATGAAAGCTTCAGAATTTATCTCATACATCATATGTATTAAACATTGCATGGAATCTTACATAAAATAAAGATTCACTTTTTTCTAAGAATTGACCCTCATTTGCATGTATCACACCAGCCCCTCATCTACATTAGCTTCACCCTCAAATCAGTTCACATTTTTTGTAAAAGAAAACATATTCTGTCGCTTGGAGCTATACTAAAATATTTTAAATAAACGAAGACCAAGCATCAATTCTGCACCAAAAAAGTTGCACTGTACATCCGCAAATATGATCTTGAAAACACCGTCGCTTGATAAATTTTTAAAAAGAATTCATTAGAATACGACTAGGGTGTTTTGAATTTCTCAGAGATCTATTTGAGGAATAACTAAAAGCTGGAGGAGCTTCATGTCAGAAAGAAAAGTTTTTGTCAAGCATTTGATGCGCATTTCAGAAAAAAAACATAACTACAGGGTGGTGCATAAGTAACGCATCCTTTTGAAGGTAAATTTTAAAGATTTATTACCGCAATATACACTGGGTATCTGTAGACATTATACGGCATGTAAATAAACTTTAAGAGTTCCTCTATCGTTTGCAATTAACCCTATTGTTATACCTTTCATAGTTTATTTATTATTAATTTTTTAACAGGGTGCGTTACTTATGCGCGACCCTGTAAAATCGACAAGTAAATATTTGCAGGTGTTATTCTTGAAATCGAGGGGTTGTTCAAATTAATCAATAATACAACTGTTGCGGTTGTAGAATGGAGGCTAAATAATATCGTATCGCACACGGCAGTTGTTTTAATATTGCGGAATTACTTCGCATTCTTTATCATCAGAGTGATGAAAGAAATAAATGTTGGGGTACATTATAGCAAATTGAATTTCTTCTTTCAAATAGTCACGCATTTTTTGCTTAAACTATTCCGTTCGTTCCTTAGTCATGTGATGTTCTGATGGAAATGCTTGGTCTTGTGATATCACTATGGAAATGCTTGGTCATGAAACATTCTTATGGAAATGCTTGGTCATGGGATATTCTTACGGAAATGCTTGGTCATGAAACATTCTTATGGAAATGCTTGGTCATGGGATATTCTTACGGAAATGCTTGGTCATGGAATATTCTTATGGAAATGCTTGGTCATGGGATATCATTATGGAAATGCTTGGTCTTGTGATATCACTATGGAAATGCTTGGTCATGAAACATTCTTATGGAAATGCTTGGTCGTGTGATTTCACTATGGAAATGCTTGGTCATGAAACATTCTTATGGAAATGCTTGGTCATGGGATATCATTATGGAAATGCTTGGTCGTGTGATTTCACTATGGAAATGCTTGGTCATGAAACATTCTTATGGAAATGCTTGGTCATGGGATATCATTATGGAAATGCTTGGTCATGGGATATTCCTATGGAAATGCTTGGTCGTGTGATTTCACTATGGAAATGCTTGGTCATGGAACATTCTTATGGAAATGCTTGGTCATGGGATATCATTATGGAAATGCTTGGTCTTGTGATATTCTTATGGAAATGCTTGGTCATGGAATATTCTTATGGAAATGCTTGGTCATGGGATATCATTATGGAAATGCTTGGTCATGGGATATCATTATGGAAATGCTTGGTCATGGGAAATCACTATGGAAATGCTTGGTTATGGGATATCCTTATGGAAATGCTTGGTCATGGGATATCATTATGGAAATGCTTGGTCATGGGATATCATTATGGAAATGCTCAAATTCACCGCTGTGAAATAATGATATTACCATTTGAGTGTTATTAAGTGAAAATGTTTATGTTAACGTATCCTTATGGAAATGGGCAGTCACGGTTCTTTGTGCAAGTCATTTTTATGATTCCGTTGTTGAAGCTTATGAAACTGTTCTGGATCGGACAGGTGTTGCATTTTTTATGTGTTACATAAAACCTTGAGCTGAATCTAATCTTTAATCTAATTTCAGTTAATCTAGGACACTGAACTTAAATTTGTTATGTATTAATAATTACTGAAATATATTGTACTGTAATTTTAACTCATGAATGTTGCGAATGAGTAGCAGCCCGAATTAAATTAATGATTATTTAACAGCGGGTAACTTCACGATTTATTTACGTATATAAGTCATTTGCGTTATTTTATAGGAATTCACGTGAAGTGGTTAGTGACGACATAAATGGATTTACGAATCTTTTAGAACTGCTTGGTGTATGAGTCTTTGATACACGAGTGTGAGTTGTTTTTACAGCTGTAAATGAGTACGATAATTTAGAAAAAGAATAAGTAGGACTAAATATTCTCACGTGCATTAAAACATTAGGGTGTCTTTTTTTAGCGAAATGTAACTCAGCTCGCGGAATAGAATTGTCGAACGAAATATTCTCACGTACGGAGCATATGTTAAAGTATTATCACGTTTATTGTTTAGGGGACAGTTACCTTAACCTTGTCTAACTCTTCGTTATGGCATCTATGATGTTCGTCGCCCAAGTATATAACCTCTACTGTGGGCGACTAAATTCACAGATGCTCCGGCGAAAAAGTACAACTGGGAAGTGTGGTGTGTTAAAACAAAGACAGTCCTATCAAAAACCGCCTGTAAAATTTTTCAGCTGAAATTTAGAAGGTATAATCTTAGTTGGACTTTGGCCAAAATTATGCCTTTTAAAAGTTGTTACATGATCTAATCGCTTAAAATCATCGAGCTAGTTGTTAACGTAAGATTCAGGCACCGAAACAACAAAAAACGCACTGAGGCTGTTTTTCATTCGAATTTTTTTCAAAACACATTCCAAAAGACAAGGAACTAAACAAAGAAACGGACAGAAAAAGAATTTAAACTAAAGAACTTGCAGCTTGCTAAACTATTGGTGATCATGTTCATTTCTCAGTGTGATAGTATCAACAGTAATTTCAAGCATCGTTTTGTTGTAGCTTGATTATTTCCTAGGTCACAGTAAAAAATTCGGAAGCAGAAGTTTTTAAACTTTTACATTTTTTCTTTATTATTTAATACACTAAATTGTAAAATAATCCTACCAGGGCGAGTACACAATGTTCAAAATTCAGTTATGAGACGTTTCAATTCTTCGATTTTCTATCAAATTTCTATTGAACATAAACGATTTACGTTGAGTACCAGGGAACTTGATTGTTTTGGATTCACTTACACCACGGTAGAAGAAACAAGGTAGGGTCACACCAGCCTTTTCTTCGTCGTCTGGGTGGGTTTGCTGACGTCACGGCAACGAACCAATGGCAGCGCTCATATTACTTCTCGTAGCACTGCTACTACCAAATCCGTCTCCACTATTGGCCTAACGACACAGCGTTTTGGTGACGTCATAAATATTGTTTGAAATAAATCTTTTCTATTGGCTAGCCGAATAAGAAGAAGTTATTTTCCCTATAGAAATGACCCTACCTTCTTTCCTCTACCGTGACCTACACCATAGAGTAGGGGTCCCAACCTGGGGTGCCCGCACTCCCGTACGAATATCGTACGAGACGATATTCCAGGGCGTACCAGACGATATTCCAGGGCGGGCGAGAAAAGTCCAGATAGATAATAGGGCATAGGCTACATGTTTGGATTTTTATTTCAGAGGGTGCGAGGCTCGAATGCAATTTCTTTGAGGGTGCGGGTCGAAAAAAAAAAAATCCTGCCATAGAGGATCACGTTGACTTATAAAAATGATCGAATACCAAGAGGAAATGAGGCTGAAAAGAATGACTAAAAAAGTAACAATTATGTACAGCACGGGGACATGCCACTGGAATGATGCACGAGTTTCTCATCTTCCTGCAATTAAAGGAAAACTTAAGAACTCCATCTGAGTAAATGCCATCACTCACCTAGCTTATCACTATTCCAGAATCCAAATAAAAGAATATGAACGGCGGTGAATTTGTTGTAACCTGAACAACTGGGAATTTCTTAACACTAACAGCGATGAATTTGTTACCCTGAACAACAGTGAATTTGGTAAGCTAAACATCTGGGAATTTGTTCACTTGAACAACTGAGGATTTATGACACTGAACAACAGTGAATTTGTTTAACTGAACAGATGAAAATCTGTTAGTGTATCCGTCACCGGTAAGTGATAGACTCTCTCAAAGAAAAAAGTTTTTCCCATCGTTGCGCTCCTCGATCCAAGCTTCAAAGGAGTATGAGATAGAAAAAATTTCAAGGCAAATCTGAGGCAGCGTTGAGGAGTACATTGATGTCTGTCCTGGACTTGTGTTTGAGTAAAAGATCAGAATGTTTCTTTATTGGCTGTACATGTTAACAAGGTGGGAGAAACGTGCGACCAATGTGATCTTCCAGAACGATGAGGTGTGAGAAATTTACGGCCAATGTGATTTTTCAGGAAGATGATGTAATATTTCCGATAGAACCAGTCGTAAGGTTTATAAGAGATGCCAGGAATAAGAATTATCATTCAGTTTTCCGTAAAAATTGAAATGATCTCACGTTAATTTTTTCGTTATCTAACCTTAAGACTGAATGAACGGGCGTCTTATAAGTATGGTGTTGAAAGTATGGTGTCTCATAAGTATGGTATTGAAAGACTCACCGAGAGCTAACAAGTGAATATCATTTGATAGCAACGTTACGACTTGATCGTTTATTGCGACTTAATCGTTTATTACGCCTTAATCGTTTATTACGACTTAATCGTCTGTTATGACAAGGAAGAGTGTGATCATCAAGTAGTAAGTACAGGCATAAGAGCTGTTCATGATCGGAAAAAACGAAGTCCGGGACAGAAAATTGATCTAAAAAAACCAAGGCAATCTGTTTTCAATATCAGGTCATCCCATATTTCTGTCCGAATTTTGCCTTTTTTTAAACTGAAAGGATTTTAAAAAGTATTTTATAATTTCTAATAGAACTGGACATGATTTTTATGTTTAAACGCATTCAATTTTATCAAATTTTATTTTACAGAGCAGTAAAATTAAAATTTACAGGATTAAAATCTTGCTAACAAGGAAGTACCCAAGAATCATTTGGGGTACAAAATATTTTATGAGTTCAAGAAAGGAAACTCAGCAGCTCCTTCAGACTACCATTTGTTTCGTAGCTTACAAAATCTTTTGGAAGAAACAGCTTCCGCAACGCAGGAAGAGGCTGAATCTCACATTTGAGAGTTCTTTAAATCAAAATCAAAAGAATCTTACAATAATGGTATTAATAAGTTTGTTAATAAATGGAAGGAAGTCATAGACAATCAGGGAAAGTACGTTGATGATTCAATCTTTAATTAAATCTTACATTTGGTCACTTATTTCATTCATTCAAAATTCGGGCAGAACTTATGAGATTACCTGATAAATCATATACTCTTATCACTGTTAGTTTGCTATTCTAATGTTTAGTTAGAGGCAAATTAGTATACAGGATGTTCCCAAAAAATGCTCTCACTCTTCGACTGCCCAGCACTCTTGTATTTTGCTTCGATGTTTGTCTTCATTAACATAGATTCCAATACAATGAGTTAGAACAAAGAAAAGGACATCAATTTTGAGAAAATTAAAATTCTTGTAAGAAAACTTACACCTAAAACAAAAACAAAAAATACAAGAATAATCACAAGTTGCAGACTGAGTACTTGTTTTGGGACACCCTGTATTGATTGGTTTATTTGTAGGCAAATCAGGTAATAAGTTTTTTCCTAATTATTGTTTTTACTAATGACGTGTACCCAGTCCTTAGCAAAAAAAATATCTAGTCATATATATGTTACATGATATACCTGCACATAAACCAGGTATATGACGAGTGTAACCTGGTATACCTACAAATAAACCATGTATATGACGAGTGTAACCTGGTATACCTACAAATAAACCAGGTATATGACGAGTGTAACCTGGTATACCTACACATAAACCAGGTATATGACGAGTGTAACCTGGAATACCTACAAATAAACCAGGTATATGACGAGTGTAGCACACCAGGTCACTTCACCAACTCCGGGTGCAAAAAAAACACACAAAATTCACACCGCCTGGTACCAGTGAATAGTAAGTTACTCTCTATTTTATGCTTAATTCATAAGACTGTATAGACTAAAACTGCAGTTCTCCCTCGCGAGCTTTTGATTAATTTCTGCCCCCATATTACTTTCATTGACAAAAAAATGATATTAGGCGCAATAAAGTTCTTGAATACTTGTTCCTAAATACTCGTAATTAATTACTGAAATTAAATACTGGTAAAATACTCGTAAATACGAGTGGTAGCACGTGTAGCATGTTCAATTTTATACGAAGAGATGGTACATAATAGAAATAACAGTAAACTACAACTAATCATTCCTCCAATACATTTTCTTCCTGTCTAAGGAACATCGCCTGAAGAAGGAACACCATTCAAAGTGGCTCGCCTTGACGTAACATGCTTGTTCTTTAAGCAAGAATGCATCTTAAAAAAAATAATGTACCTGTAAAATGTACAAGAAAAAATATTTCGGGGTCGATTAATCACCACCCTGTATAACGCTTGATAAAACGAACGCATAAAGTTAATACGAAAAACTTTTTTGAATTAACTTTTTTAATTTTTTTGCAATCAGTGTGGAGCGCAGGTAGTATCCGTCACACCATGCGGGTTGCGCCTTTGGAGAAGGTAGTAGACGAGCTAAAAAACTGCTCAGGTGAGAGTCAGTGCACTTTTGGCAGTTATCGAGTGCGGGTGTGCGCGCGGTTCTCTGTGAAATCTGCGTGCTGGAGGCATACGTTTCTGTGCCAAGTGTTTATTACGTGTAATGCATGTGATGTGTAGTGAAGTGTCACGTGTGAGCAGTGCATGATGTAGCAATATCAGTGCAAGGAGTGTTTTAAATAAAAATATCGCGTGACCTGGATCAGTGAAGAAAAAGTGTGTAAGAGCGCTCGGTGCGTGTTGGTCGCAACCGTCTGTCGTAGTGGAGAACTATCTTCGTTTAACCTTACAATGAGCCTTGGATTATGATATTAGCCAAAATGTTAGTCAAGATAATGTTCGACTGGATAACAAATATACGGAGGAAAAGAAGACGGAAGGACGCCTGGATGCCGTTCGTCTTCCTCTTGGTGGTCGTTGCAGCTCAGGTAAGCTGATCTGTGCCATATTTGGAGACTTGAATGTTCAGCTCAAGTCCGGCTTGTGTCGTTACGGCCTAATTCTAATCAAACGTGCTCAGCTTCTGCTTGTACTTCTGGACAAACCCTTGTTAAATTAACGTAATTTTTATTTCATTAAATAAACGTAATTTTCATTTCATTAGGTAGGTATAATTCCTTACTCTACAAGTTCTTTTTTAAGCCTGGTAACTATCAATAAACTAAATTGCAACACTTAAGTGGTTCGTTTTTGAAAACGCCATCAACGATCGAGTCGTCTTATGAAAACTGAGCTTTGACGAGATTTTTGGCATGCAGTTTTTTTAATTTAATTTTCAGATTTGTTATTTAGCGTTATCCATACTCTGATTTTATCTGATACATAAGCGTTAGTAAATGTATTTGCTGTTCTAATGTTTAATGCTTTTATCTGATAATATTGCGAAGAATTCAGCGAGAGCGTTACTAAATGTAAATGCTGTTTTTTAATCGGCTTTTATACAATGAGATTGATAGCAGATATTTGATGCAATTCACATTGATGTTTAATTCTAATGTAATATTGGAAGATACAAAATATCAGCTGTTTTCCTTATATACAATGTGTTTCACTGACTCCTCAACATCATGGTAGATTATCGTTTTAATCATGACAACTTCAATGAAAACTTTCTTTCGATGCTAACAATTCAGCAGCATTTTAATGAATCATGAATATTTTCACTAGTTACGACGGTAAAAATACAGAAATTGTGTAAAAATTTTGGCAATATGCGAATTTTCTGCAAATTTTGAACTTTCTTGATTGTATTGAAGGCGTTCTTCTCTCGACATCTGGCAGGCAGGATTGTTCTGTATTCTAGGTAGGATTGTTCTGTATTATAGGTAGGATTGCTCTGTATTCTAGGTAGGATTGTTCTGTATTATAGGTAGGATTGTCCGGTATTCTAGTCAGGATTGTTCTGTAATCTAAGAAAGATTGTTTTTATCCTTGGTAGGATTCATCTACATATATCCTAGGCAAGATTGTGGTGTATTCTAGGTACGATTGTTGCGCATCCTAGGTAGGATTATTGCGTTTTCTAAGTAGGATTATAGGATTATCGCGTATTCTAAGTAGGATTGTAGGATTATCGCGTTTTCTAAGTAGGATTATAGGGTTTTCGCGTATTCTAAGTAGAATTATAGGATTATCGCGTATTCTAAGTAATATTATAGGATTATCGCGTATCTTAAGTAGGATTATCGCGCATTCTAAGTAGGATTATCGCGCATTCTAAGTAGGATTATCGCGCATTCTAAGTAGGATTATCGCGCATTCTAAGTAGGATTATAGGATTATCGCGTATCTTACGTAGGATTATTGCGCATTCTAAGTAGGATTATCGAGCATTATAAGTAGGATTATCGAGCATTATAAGTAGGATTATCGCGCATTCTAAGTAGGATTATCGCGCATTCTAAGTAGGATTATCGCGCATTCTAATTGGGATATCGCGCATTCTAAGTAGGATTATCGCATATTCTAAGTAGGATTATCGCGTATTCTAAGTAGGATTATCGCGTATTCTAAGTAGGACTATCGCGTATTCTAAGTAGGACTATCGCGTATTCTAAGTAGGATTATCGCACATTCTAAGTAGGATTATCGCACATTCTAAGTAGGATTTTCACGTATTCTCAGTAGTATTATAGGACTATCGCGCATTCTCAGTAGTATTATAGGATTATCGCGCATTCTTAGTAATATTATAGGATTATCGCGCATTCTCAGTAGGATTATAGGATTATCGCGCATTCTCAGTAGGATTATAGGATTGTCGCGTGTTTTGTGTAGGATTTTCACGCATTCTAAATAGGATTGTTTTGGATCCTTGGTAGGATTGTTTTGTATCCTGGGCTGTATCCTAGCTAGGTTTGTAATGTACCTTAGGGAAAATTTTGGTGTGTTATATGTTGGATTGTGAAGTGATATGGTGGAGAGTGACATTCCAGCCAAGACTGTGCTACATTCCAGCCAAGACTGTGCTACATTCCAGCCAAGACTGTGCTACATTCCAGCCAAGACTGTGCTACATTCCAGCCAGGACTGTGCTACATTCCAGCCAGGACTGTGCTACATTCCAGCCAGGACTGTGCTACATTCCAGCCAGGACTGTGCTACATTCCAGCCAGGACTGTTTATGATGTATTCCATCCACAATTTGAAGATACTTTTCATTTGCTGTCAGCGTTAATTAAAGTTGGAGTATAACATATAAGCGTCCATAGATTGTGGTTTGGTCTCTTTGATTCTGAAGAAATTACTTCCTTAAACTCTAATTTTAGTGTTGAACAAAAATTTTTTGGGCTAGAGATTCAAGGAATAGGCCTAGTTTGCGTCATTGTGCAAGAACAGTCAAGTTAGACTTCCGTGGGGAACAATTTTTAAAGAAGATTCTCTTGGACGCAAAATTACCCTGACTTCTGAATATCCCTGATAATTGATGGTTTCAAGGGGGAAAAATTAGATTCCTGTAAATGGGAGGACATGTACAGGGTGTTGTGTAATTCGATGCTCTCATTTTAACCATTTACAGAAAAACGCCAAATAAAACGATTTTCATGAGTGACAAAAATCTAAAAACTCCTTCTATTTCGGGAAATCCAACTACTTTCTTTTTTAACTGTTATTTTGTTCCATAAACTTTCTAAACTTACTGTTTCTATGCACCTAGTGAACAGATTCTGCGTTCCTTCAACTCCGTATTAAATGGTACCTTCCTCTTTCCTCTCTTTGGAAACCCTTTGTAGCGGTTACGAAGGCTTAAACTAACATCTAGTCAAATCTGTTCTGCTGAATTTAGTTATGCTTCTGGCCTTCATCTCATCTGTAAGATGAGAGAAATAGAGGTAATTTACACGCTCGTTAAACTGTGGCATTAAAGATCATCTACTTTGTCTTCACCTGTTAGAAGAAAGGACATTCAGTTGTAGCGCCATCGAAGATCGGTGGCAGTTCATACCCAGGGGGAAATGTGAGGTCCCGAGCTGAAAAGTAAATAGGCTATCTTTTTGATGAAATGGAATAGGTTTTTCATTTTATTAGGGACCATCTTTTTTCGGCTCGCTGTTTTCCTTTATTTCAGTACTTTCAACTTTTATCTCATTTCATTAACTTTTTTCATAAGTTACTGTTTCTCTGCCGTGTTGAGAAAACTTGTTCAGTTCTTGACATTACAAAGTTAAGCAAAATTGACTCATTGTAACGCAAAAGTGTCAAAGCGCAGCGTTGGAAATAGTTTAGTATTACTCTTACTCTACTACACAACGCTCCCAATACTGAGGTGTTGCAGAGCGTTGCCAATACTGATGTGTTGCAGAGCGTTGCCAATACTGAGGTGTTGCAGAGCGTTGCCAATACTGAGGTGTTGCAGAGCGTTGCCAATACTGATGTGTTGCAGAGCGTTGCCAATACTGAGGTGTTGCAGAGCGTTGCCAATACTGAGGTGTTGCAGAGCGTTGCCAATACTGAGGTGTTGCAGAGCGCTTCCAATAACTATGTAGGTGTTACAGAGCGCTGCCAATACTAAAATGTCGCAGAACGGTGCCAATGCTATGACATATCCGAACTTTGTCTATGCTACGAAATTATTTCAGCCAACATTTCAACACTCGATGTCCAGACGGAACAAAACGGTCGTAGCTTGGGCCAGTGACGTCTTTTCGTGGGTGTGAACTCATCTCCCACCACCACGTCTCACATCATGTCTGTACGTTTCACATCATGTCTGTACGTTTCACATCATGTCTGTACGTTTCACATCATGTCTGTACGTTTCACATCATGTCTGTACGTTTCACATCATGTCTGTACGTTTCACATCATGTCTGTACGTTTCACATCATGTTTGTACGTTTCACATCATGTCTGTACGTTTCACATCATGTCTGTACGTTTCACATCATGTCTGTACGTTTCACATCATGTTTGTACGTTTCACATCATGTCTGTTCCCCAAGAGCACATCGTGACAGAGTTTGTGCTCTCTCTCTCTCATTACTTCGTAAGTTCGTTCACCCTCACAAGCTGAGCGTCTGCCGCTTGGCTTACTATATAGTGCTGGTACCCAGGTTTTATCGTATAAAATCTTGAGCTGGTACCCTCTTTTTATTGCATAAAACCTTGTGCTGGTACTCGTGTTTATGGTGTAAAATATTGTGCTGGCTGGTACCTTTCTTTATCACACAAAATTTTTTTTGCTGGTACCAAGGTTTTATCGTCTTAAATTTTGTCATCGGGCATTTCGTGGGGTTATTAGTGTTCTGATTTATTTCTCAATTTGAGACTGAACGATTAGAACTTTTTGAAGCTAAAGTTGAATTAAAATATAATTTTCCTGTATCCCGGTATTTTCTATGAAAATGAATTGATTGGAGAACTACCCATGGTTAAAATCTATGTCAAGCATCACATTATGCACGTTGCATCAAAAATGTTCTTCACTTTATTATTCTTCCGTTCTAATTTTACATGTGGGTTTGATGTTTATTAAGAAGCGTCATTACTGCGCTATACAGGCATGTTCGCCCTTGCAGCATACCTGTGTGTCCGTGTATACAATACTAGCGTGTATGAGCTTGTATTGTATATGTATATTGTATAGGTTGTTCTATGAAACATGTTAGCATACGCATGTACAATAGATACACTTATTCAGTATATTTGCGTTCCTAAATGTAACACAATATATTGGAGCGTCAGTGTTGCATGATGATGTATCAGGGAGATGATACATCATTGTACTGTACAGCTGCACATATCTGCCGACGATACACTAGCAGGCCAGCGTGTGCATTGCTATGGAAATAAGTAGAATGCAACAAGAGGAGAGCCGCGTTTCCCTCTGGGGGATGTAGTCATTGTATCTATGGAAATTTCCACTCCAAGAAAAAAATGTAAGGTCCCGAGCCGAGAATTTGATAGGTTTTCTTATTTGTTGATATTTGAACAGTAACATCTTTTGTTTAGGACTACCTTCTTCGGTTTACTACTGTCTAGTTTTCTGCACCTTTTACTTCCTTCGACTATAATCTTTTTCACGAAATTTCATTTTTAACAATTTCAATGCGCAGGGGATTTTGCGTTGGAACACAACTTGCGCGTAGATTCTACGTTTTTTCAAATCCACACTAAACAGTGCCTTCCTTCTTCCTGTCTTTGGAACACCTTAGTTGTGGTTAGGGGGACTTAAACTAACTTATCTAACCTGAAACGTCTGATGTTCACGCGTTGGGGCCTCTGATGCGCTCGTCCTTTTCTCGCATAGTTTGTAACATTAGAGCAGCTGCCTGTCAAAATGCCACAGGAAAAAAGACTCTTGACGTGCACGTACGTGACTCTCTTGCTGTGCACGTACATGACGTGGTAGTGGGAGAAAGGGAGTCACGAGCGTGAGTGTTGTGTATCAGCTAAGTTTGGTGGTAGTTGTGGGTACTGCGGGTATTTGTGTAGTCCTATAATGGTGACGGTGGTAGCTGTTGGCACTGCGGGTATTTATTTGTATAGTCCTCTAATGGTGATGGTGGTAAGTTGTGGGTACTGCGGGTATTTGTATAGTCCTCTGGAGGTAGTTGTGGTTGTACAGGTGTTCAAATCGCGGCCTCTTCTGGTGACGTTGCTCTGGCTTTTGCATTTGTCATTTCTATCGAATAGTCAAGCGAACTTACAAAAGAGTATTTTGGACTGACCAAATCTCCCTGATACATCAGTACAGTGAGACGGACTGGCCAATATCTCCCTGATACATCAGTGTAGTGAGACGGACTGGCCAATATCTCCCTGATACATCAGTATAGTGAGACGGACTGGCCAATATCTCCCTGATACATCAGTATAGTGAGACGGACTGGCCAATATCTCCCTGATACATCGGTACAGTGAGACAGACTGGCCAATATCTCCCTGATATTCACCACACCACCACCTACACCTCACGCCCTCTTCTTACCTGAGACGCTCAGAAGCAACGTCCCCCGTCACCCGCCGTTCATGTTTATTTGCCTCAAACGTAAATATTTTTGCAGGGAAAGATGAGGTCCCTAATTCTGCCCAGTTGAAAGGCGACTTCAGTCTGACTTACCCTGTACGTTCAATGATAAACAAGTACGATATTACTGATCTCACATAGGGACATGGCTGTACGGTCGCGTGGCGTGTTGGCATTTGCTAACGAGTTTACTTCGTCCTTTGAACCTGAAACTCACTCCGGCGTTCTTAGTTGCGGGAAGCAGATGTAGCTTTTAACGCGGCGATGATTGCAATGCATTGCTACGGAATGATTGTTGGTTGCGGGAAGCAGCTGTTAATTTTAGAGCAGTGATGATTGTAATGCATTGCTACGGAGTGATTATTGGTTGAAGGAAGCACCCTTTCCTTAGAGGACAGTCTCCTTAAATATAATCATTGTATCTATAGGAATGATCGCTCTCGGAGGAAAATTTGAGGTCCCGAGGTGAGAGTTAAGCATTCCTCCTGATTGTTCAAATAATTTTTTTTTGTTGATCGTTTTTGCCGGCTCTTCATAACCTTCCTGTTGAACTTGATATTTCTATGCAATGTGGATTTTGTATGGGAAAACCGCTTGTGCATAGATTTTACGTTCCCTAAATTCTATACAAAGGGTGCTGTCACCTTTTCTCTCTTTGGAACGCCTTTGTTGCGATTAAGGAAGCTTAACACGTTCCCCGCGTTTTGGCGGGTGTTAAAGATTTTTTAGGTTAGGTTGTAAGTAGCAGAATTGGGAAATCGACTTTACTGCTCGAATACATTTGCATCCTTCGTAATAAATTTGAAAAATAAATTTGTTTTCAGTTTGTCAAAAACATCTCAGTTTGTTTGATAAAAGCAATTTTTTAAAAAGGTCGCAAAACAGATGAAATGTGATTTATTTATACCGGTACATGAATGAGTAATTTACCTACAGGTACGCATGTGGCCCAATACGCAAGGAACGTGTTAAACTAATTTATCTAATCTTCAGTTGTTCGGTAGAGCCTTGCGTAGGCCTCCATTTTACTTTATCTAGTCTATTATTCCAAGCCTAGAAGGACGTCATCTTAGCCCGTTATCTGTCAAATCCACTATTCCAGACCTGGGCGTCTATGCTTTATCCAGTTCACTTTTCCAGACCTGGGCGTCTATGCTTTATCCAGTTCACTTTTCCAGACCTGGGCGTCTATGCTTTATCCAGTTCACTTTTCCAGACCTGGGCGTCTATGCTTTATCCAGTCCACTCTTCTTGACCATTATTATTTCTGGAATAGTGCTTTGCCCGTTCACCATTCCAGACTTGGAAAAACGTCAGCCTGGCGTGTGTGCTCTGCAACCCTATATTTCAGATCCAGGCTGAGGAAGCACGTGTGTTGGCTTTTAATACATTGAGAACTGCAGGTGTTCGGGTGCTTCGACGGGCCCTGAAAAAGATAGCCTCATGAGTGAGTGAAGAGTCACTCCGGGGTTAGTGAAAAATAGGCAATCATAGGTATATTTTTTGCAAGATTCGTTATTTTTTTTAAACGACAGCGATGAAGAGCCATGAAAAAGAGAGTATCATGAATGAGTGAGAGGTCACTTCGGGGCAAGTGAAAAATAAACAAACATAGGGATATTTATTCTGAATTTCTTTGACTTAAAAAAGAACTAAATGAATGTGCGGCGTGTTGCAAAGAGCTTATTGAACTCTAAGAGTATCGTATTCGTAGAAACGATGTTTTCGAAATGAAATTTTGAAACTCATGGTGGTCACTAGAAGTAAATTTGTTTTCGAATTTATTTCACTTGAATTTTTCAATAATTTTTCACTAAAATGACAAAAAATAATGTTGAAACTTATTATTGCATTTAAGAAACGCGAAAGAAATTTTGTTACAAGATGCAGCGTATTTGGCTGAAATAGATTATTCCGTCACACCTAGCGATAGCCTTTTAATGCCCTTTGTTCCGAGTTGTTTGCATTCGTATTACCAGCTCCTGGACTTTGTTTGCGTTGTGCCCATAATTCTAAACACCCAAGGTCAATTTATTGCATCAATTGAATTCCAGTTTCACCTTTTTTCTTGCGTGTACGCGTATCCAAAAAGGTATCCTCGCCCTCTTCATTTCAGCATGAATTTCGGGTATTGGATTTTTAAAAACATCGAAGCTACCAGCTTCGCGAGCAGGCATACGAATCGTAGAGTCCAACCCCATCACCATAGTGTCTCTGAATAAACTTTTGTAGTGCAAAAATGTAACCTTATTCACGTCATTGCTTAAGGCACAAGTCAACTTGTTGAAAACTCGTAAACTGTTTTCCCTGTCATCCACGATGTTCGTGGCCCCCGTGACCAGTTTATCAGTTACAGGCTCCTCATTTTCTAGGTGTGCACTATCAGAGTTTGCATAAAACGTTAACCACCATGTGAGCCATCGGTGATACACGTAGGGAATTTTCATAATACTGCTGAAGGACCAGTAGTCGCACACTCAATTTTCATAAATACTGAATCATAGCTAAATGAAGGCGCGATCCAGTTAACGTTTGCTATTTTTAAAATTTCTTACTTCCATTAACTTCAGATTTCAGTTGAATATTGAACTTCAGCTTAACCCATGGCGGTAAGCGTGTTAAACTATCATTTACTACGTGGGCTGACAGCTGAAAACAATAATCTGCTCAAATGCTCAAGCAAGCAGCTCAACGCAGCGTCAGTTGATTATGCCTCTAGCCTGACAAGGCATTCTCTATAACCTGTTTTTTGTGCAATTCTGTGGTTTGGGTAAACAGGATTTGTGCTAGAGGACGTCCTTGGCCAGCCAGAGGGATTTTTTATTCACTACGAGGCTTGGAGGCATAATAATTTGTGGCTTTAACTTACTTAAGGTTGAAGCTTCCGTGCTGAATTCTCGAAACTTGCATGAAATCGAGCACTCACTCCTTCTGTCCACAGGTGGCTTCTTTTTAGCACGTTTGAGCCACCTTTCTTTCTTTTTAGCTTTCTTTTTAGCACGTTTGAACTTCCGGCAGCTAAATTGCTCCTAAATCTTTCATCTTACGATGACCGTCTGTTTGCATCAACGAAGCGTGAATTACTAAAATCTTAGGGAATTTTCTCTTTGAACGTCGCATAAAAAGCGCTTATTTGTTCCTCCCGGTCGCGCTAGTGTCAAAAGCTAGTCGATGCCCCCTTCTAGCTTGATCACCTGTGCTGCAAGCCAGATACCGCCAGATCTTGCATACACCTGCGATGCATGTCAGATACCGCCATTTTACAGATCATTCTCTATCGAAACTACATGTTCACTTGAATAAGAAGACAAAAATATTACGAATACTGTGTTTTGTTTTCTTATTTCCCTTAGCAATTATGGCCAGAAATATTCCCCAACAATTATATTAACTGAAGTATGTAATAACTAAGCAACGATAGCTTTTTGAACATAAATATTGTTCACTCTGCCTGACGATGAACTATTGTGACACAATACGAAGACAGTCTTTAAATGTGTGTGTTTAGCTACCGACTCTCCAAGTAGTTCGTTCATTGTCTCTAGAGTTCAGGCAGTTGATATCCATTATCTATATTCCTGCAAAAGAATGAAATACTAATGAAATTCTCACAACTTATCATTACGAAAATTGCGACAGCAATAAATAATTGTGCAATTCGGCCTATTTTTGTCCTCTTATCCAAATAAACATGTAGTTTCGATAGAGAATGATCTGTAGAATGGCGGTATCTGGCATGCATCACAGGTGCAGGGGTGGTGGTGGTGGTGTGTGTGATGGTGGCGGTGATGGAATGGGAGCATCGACTAGCTATTGACACGAGCGCCTCCCGGTCTACCTGCGCTATGAGCCGGGCCAGGCCGCTACGAGAGTTCTTGCGTGGTATCAAGCACGTCACCTGCCCTTCAGATGATCGCCCAGAAGTTGAGGTTCTGAGGCTCCGTTTTGGGTCTCGAGGCTTCGTTTTGGGTTCAGAGGCTTCATTTTGGGTCTCGAGGCTTCATTTTGGGTCTCGAGGCTTCATTTTGGGTCTCGAGGCTTCATTTTGGGTCT
>JACJUY010002243.1:57735-69226 GCA_014220935.1 Platorchestia sp. MABIK | reverse complement strand
CGTGGCTTTGTTTTGGGTCTCGTGGCTTTGTTTTGGGTCTCGTGGCTTTGTTTTGGGTCTCGTGGCTTTGTTTTGATCTTGTGGCTTCGTTTTGATCTTGTGGCTTCGTTTTGGGTTTCGAGGCTTCATTTGAGGTCTCGAGACTTCGTTTGGGGTTTCGAGGCATCGTTTGGGGTCTTGCCGTTCAATATTCAAAAGTTTGCACATCACATGTTATTTGATGTTGCTAATATCGTTAA
Organism: Platorchestia sp. MABIK; assembly: GCA_014220935.1. Lineage (NCBI taxonomy): Eukaryota > Metazoa > Arthropoda > Malacostraca > Amphipoda > Talitridae > Platorchestia > Platorchestia sp. MABIK. The sequence continues at coordinate 68,987 of JACJUY010002243.1, read as the reverse complement.
TATCGTGGGAGTAATATTCATTTGACGCAGCAATGTACTCCCATTGCGATATTGTCAAAGCACGACTTTTGTGTTCATTCTTCCACTTCAAAAGGAGCAACTTTTTCACCGAAGCCTTTACAAATTGTTTTAGCGTTCACATCACTTCCTGAAATAATCAGTTCCTTGAGACAATCTGCCACGGCCACTCACCGTTGCTTTAAAAATCGTAATAGGTCCTAACTTGTGTTTGTCTCGGTTGTAATTGGTTCTAATTTGTTTTGTCTCGGATGGCAACGGATAGCTTATTTTCCTTTGCTGATAGCTTACGTTGTGAGAGTCTGCCTGTCACAGACGGAGTTGCTTGCAGCAGCGCAGGCTGCACAATTTCTCTCTTCGTGCCAATGGGTCACCCTACACAGAGCTTGCCAAGCTCTACAGCAGGTGATGTTTGGTGGTGGTGGTGATGATGTTTGGTAGTGGTGATGGTGGTGACCGCGTACGGGGGTTTATTCATTTGGGTAAGATTTTGATCACTGGCATTATATGGGCAATGACGATATGTGGAAGTGTCTAGGGTTGAAAGAACTATTAAGTGATCATTGACTGTTTTTTTCGAGAAAAATAACTGAATTGTGAATCAGAATCACTAAATCAATGAGAAATCACTGAAACAGAGAAATCACTGAATCACTGAACCACAGAACAATCACTGAAGCACTCAACAATTACCTTTAAACTGAAATTTAACAAACCTGAAACTTACATGAACAACATAAAACTTGTTAATTAAAGATGATACGCGAATTAGATCGTGCGTGCGCATATCAAATAAAGCTTAAGAATACTGTACAGGGCTCAACGAGTGTGTAAAGGAGGGTCCGTGTCACGATTTGACTCGCTCTCAACCTCCCTCAGACGTTTGTTGTGTGTGTAGCGTTGGTGCGGTGACTCTATTTCCTGACCAACCCAAGCGTTGGTTGGAGCATTACTCTAGCGCTATGTTGAACTGCGTTTCTACCTTACACTCAGTAGTGTAGTACTATCATGCAGGGGTCGGCAAAGTGGTCGATTTTGGGGCTCTGGGGGTCGGCATTTTTTAACTTTTCTCTTTATTTTTAGTCATCAAAAATGTCAATAATGGTTTAATATTTTTATCACCTATTTATTTGTGTGTGTGCATGGAGGGGGTCGATGTAAATACAAATGTCCTTTGAAGGGGTCGACGGGTAAAAATGTTTGCCGACTCTTGAGTGCGTCTGGCGCTATGTTGGACTGTGTTTCTACCTCGCACTCAATAGCGTAGCATTGTACTCTAGCGCTATGTTGGACTGTGTTTCTACCTCGCACTCAATAGCGTACAGTTTCTCGTGGTTTGAGCATAAAGAACTTTGAACGATGTGTGCCGATTGCAATTGGGGGCTTAAGCTTTCACTATTCAGGATTGTTGACATTCTTGCATTGCGGAGCAACTGGCGGTGGCAACGGAAAATTTTGAAGTCAACTACAAAAGAAAGTTCTAAGAGCTTTGACATTTTTGGTGGAAAAATGTCTAAAAATGTGGTTATTTATGCCTCAAATTTGGTCAATAAGGATTATTTCTAAAGAGCAGCCGTTTTTAGTCGAGATTTCAAGTAGTGACATGTGTGAATAGCAGGGTGACTTCTAAAATACTAGTTTGTTATTTTGTATTTCAGAAATGAAAACCTGTAACGTTAGTCGTTAATAGTTTTAATCACTGACGGCAAACGTCATGTAACGAGACGTTCAACATTTGAGCAGCTGCTGACCATTTTTTTGCAGTGTTTTTTTTTTACCGAGTGTTGAAACTCTTCGCTGTGACGTGACGTTCTGTTCCGCGCTGCAGGCCTTTGTGTCTGCATGAGTCGGAGCTTGTGTGTCGTCGTTGTTGTAGGTGTGTTTGGAGATTAATTTCGAAGTTTACTTCTTAAACTTATCGTTCAGTACGTAGTGGTACATAAGGGTACTACTAGAACAGTGGTATTTATTGTGAGGCTTTCGAAAAAAATATTTATTTATTTATATAGTGCTTATAATATGATAAATTATTTAACATAATTTAAATACTATAATAAATTATTTAACATAGTTTACATGATATAATAAATTAACTAATATAATTTATATAATATTATAAATTACCTAATATAATTTAGATAATTTAATAAATTAACTAATGTAATTTATATAATATATTAAATTAACTAATGTAATTCATATAATATATTAAATTAACTAATATAATTTATGTAATATAATAAATTAACTAATATAATTTATATTAAATAATAAATTAACAAATATAATTCATAAAATTTACGCTTATTTGCAGTAGCTGCAGCTCTCTCAATCAGTACGTTTAATCGAAATGGCTCTCTTGCAAAAATTTGTGAATAACACTGCACTAGAAGGAAGTTGTGAGGTCCCCAGCTGAGAGTTGGCTAGGGCTTCTTTTCTGTTGTAATAAAACAGGCAATTTCGTTTTGTTAACGCTTTGACTGCAATTGGCTAAACTGAAGTTCAAAATTCAACTCAAATTTAAAGTCAATTGAAGTAGGCGATTTTAAAAATAGCCAACATTAACTGGATCATGCCCTCATTTAGCTTTAATTAAGTATTTATGAAAATTGAGTTTGTGACTTCTGGTCGGTCAGCAGCATTATGAAAATCACCTCCGTGGCCATCAGTGGTGCACGTTGCGGTCAAAGTGTTAAATTTAAAGCGTTGACAACGTAGAAGTACATATGGGTATCACGAGAGAGAAGTTGTGAGGTCCCGAGCTGAGAATTAGCCAGGTCTTCTTTTGTGATGCAATAAAACAGGTCTTTGTTTTCTTGAAGGACCATCTTTCATCGGTTTTTTGGTGTTTAACAGTCCACTGTATTTCTGCACTAAACAGGTTTTTCTTCAACTTCAATCTTGTTTTGTGAACTTATATCATGAGTTACTGTTTTTACGCGCAGTGGGTCTTGCGTGGAAAGACACCTTGTACGTAAATTCCCCTTTCCTTAGATAAACAATGTGCTGCACGCGTTTCAAATAGAGATGAGGTCAAACACCTCCATCGGAGCAACACTAAACTCATGCCCGAGATAGCGATGTCTGCTATGCGGCGATAGCTGCCAGTGCAAAGCAAGGAAAATTCCTCACGTTTTCTTTCTTCATTTCACTGTAGAAACGCGAGCCGTAAATCTATGTCGATGTCAAGGCTAGTCTCGCGCCGTAAGTTCTCCGGCCCTTGCCTTCATGGACTGTTAATTTTAATGCAGGTTTCCCTGTGATCTGCGACGCGTGGCGGGTTCTGGTGTGGCTCTGGCCACCAGCAATGAAATAAAAGCACGAAGGAGGCAGGGCGTGGTCCTCGGACACGTAATGCCATCAGAACTGAGCTCGAATTCTTGCGTTGAACGCAGGAATTTGTTGCGGCACGTGGTCGTCCGGTGCTCGTTTCGCCCGTGTCGCGAGCTCTGCATTGTGATGCTGCTGTTTATATCGTCTACGGTGGAGCATATGTTGCTGCTGTAGTGGTGTACACGTCACCACTTCACTATTCAAATTCACCGCAGTACGACTACAGTTATAATTGTTGTCATGTGATGCTGATGTTAATAGTTAATATTGTCTTTGGTGTTGTAAGTCGTTGCTGTAATGGTGTGCTCGTCACCACTTCCCTGTTAAAATTCAGCGCAGTACTACAGCTGTTGTAATGCTGGTCATGTGATGCTGTTGTAATGCTAGTCATGTGATGCTGTTGTAAAACTGGTCATGTGATGCTGTTGTAATGCTGGTCATGTGGTGCTGTTGTAAAACTGGTCATGTGATGCTGTTGTAATGCTAGTCATGTGATGCTGTTGTAATGCTGGTCATGTGGTGCTGTTGTAAAACTGGTCATGTGATGCTGTTGTAATGCTAGTCATGTGATGCTGTTGTAAAACTGGTCATGTGATGCTGTTGTAATGCTGGTCATGTGGTGCTGTTGTAAAACTGGTCATGTGATGCTGTTGTAAAACTGGTCATGTGATGCTGTTGTAATGCTGGTCATGTGATGCTGTTGTAAAGCTGGTCATGTGATGCTGTTGTAATGCTGGTCATGTGGTGCTGTTGTAATGCTGGTCATGTGGTGCTGTTGTAATACTGGTCATGTGATGCTGTTTTTATTGTCTTTGGTGTTGCATGTCGCTGCTATAGCCCGCCACCACGGGTATCCGTCACCACTTCCATAGTAAAATCGCACTGCTACAGCACTAGCAATCACAGCGCCGGCCAGTAATGATAGTGCGGCGATACAGACGTCATGTCCACTTAGACAGCAATGTTCTTGCACCGTGGCTGCAAGTGCCACTGCAGTAATCCTGTCAACTTACTCCAGTGATTGGAAACAAACCGAGAATAAAGTAGTGCTAACTACTGCGCGGCGATACAGTAGTGCCAACTACTGGGCGGCGATACAGTAGTGCCAATAACTGGGTGGCGATACAGTAGTGCCAACTACTGGGCGACGATACTGTAGTGCCAACTACTGGGCGACGATACTGTAGTGCCAACTACTGGGCGGCGATACAGTAGTGCCAACTACTGAACGGCGATACAGCAGTGCCAACTACTGGGCGGCGATACAGCAGTGCCAACTACCGGGTGGCGATAAGGTAGTGCTAACTACTGACCTATAGCGTTTTCTGATAGTTAACACTGCTGCAACACGTGTGTAGTTTTCACGGCACAAAACACCTAGCGGTTGGGAAAAATCATCTCTGCAACCAGAACTATTGGCGTTACGTTTTCTCTTATTAACCTGAATGTAACCTGCTGTGCTGAATTGCAGAAAAGCATTGGAGACATGGCGCTAATTTTTAAGTCTGTAACGCATTTAGCAGACGTATTTACCACTACTTGTGTACACAGTCAACACATACACCACTGCTCAAACCATGTTACACCACCACTAACATCACCCAGAACAAGTACCACCATTCACACCACCCAACACGTGCACCACCACTCACACCACCCAGCACAAGCATCACCACTAACACCTTATAGCACATACACCACCCGCCACTCACACCACCCGCCACTCACACCACCCGCCACTCACACCACCCGCCACACACACCACCCGCCACTTACACCCCACACCACCAAAGCTCTCCTTTACCGCACTTTCTCCCAATCCGAGTTGCGTGAGGGCTCTGTGGCACTGAAGAGCACGCATAGGCCGCGTAGGCTGGGCTGGAGGCAGCTTGCTTGTTTACGTGTACAGGTAGTCAAACACATCAGGGGGATACAACTATTGTATTTATGAGAATTGACATTTTTTAAAGGATAGTGCAAAGCTGAAAGGTTTTCTTTTTGTTGAAATTAAGGTTTTTGGGAATTAGCATTTTCAGGAGGATAATGCTAGGCTGAAAGGCTTTCTTTTTGTTGAAATAAAATGTATTTTTTTCTGCTTGGGTGTGGAACATCAGTTGTTTTTTTAGTTCACTTCTGTCCTCTTTTTCACCACTTACCACATTCATCTTCAAATTTTATCTTGTTTCTTCAAATTATTTTCCAGCTTGATGTTTGTATACGCAGAGGGTTTCGTGAGGGAATACACCTTGTGCATGGAGTCCGTGTTCCCTTATCACCGTACTAAATGGTGCCTCCATCTTGTCTCTCTTTGGAAATCTTTGTTATGGTTAGGGTAGCTAAAGTCAACGTACAATCTAGTCTATCTCATCTTCGCCAGTGATTATGGGTAATTGCGATCTACGTCCTGCAGTGCCAAGCTTGTGAAATATCGCTTGTTGCTACTAATATGTTTGGCAAGATAGTAGAATCACACCGTTTCTTGTTACACAAATCCACCGGATTTCTTAGATTTGCTCTCGTAACGGAACAGCAACACAGCATCGCCAGAAAAAATTTTCCGCTGACCCTATAATTCCCTTCGAGAAGCGTCCGGACTCTGTTGTCAAAGATTCAGTGTTAATTCTCAAAAAGGTATTTATTGCACGTGAAATTTAGTTGGTAAATTTTGCACAGAGAAAGCTTCACATTTCTCTTGAACATCAGTAGGTACGCCGATGTCTCGTTTTGATATCTTCGCGATTACTCGTTTACATTCATGCCTTTTCTTTCGTAAATTTAAGATTGACAATTTGCCAAAATGGCAACAGTTTGAACCACTGCAATCTGAATTAGTTACATAGTTACAACTTCAAACCTCGAAGGCTAACTATTACTAATCAGATTTAATCAAACGTTTTCCTTTTCAGTTCATCGCACTCGTATTTGTAGCCAAATTCTAGAAAGTTTTCAATTGAAAGCCTAGCTACTGATCTTAAATTCATGTGTTTCACTTTACAGGCTCTGGGTTCTGAAATGGTGATCTAGATCCCAGAAAAGCAAGAGAAAGACCATTACGGTTTTATCGCAAGACCAGTTACTGATCTTTAATTCATTTCCGTTTTACTTTACAGTTGTTATCGTAAGACCAGTTACTGATCTTTAATTAACTCCCGTTTTACTTTGCAGTCGTTTTCATAAGACCAGTTACTGATTCTTTAATTCATTTCCGTTTCACTGGACGGTCTTTATCACCAGACTAATCTTTAATTCACATGTTTTACTTTGCAGGCTCTGGGTTCTGAAGTGGTGATCCAGATCCCCGAGGAGCAAGTGAAGGACCAGGACGGATTTTATCGGCTGGACTACTGGCCCCCGCAGGGGATCCCTGTACCCAACACGACCTTCACGCCCCAGGAGGTGGCGAGGGGAGTGAAGCTCACCCACGCCCAGCCCGGCATGCGCTACGACTTCGACCTCTACTACAGCAACGCCACCATCAACGACTGGGCCACCTGGACTGCCACCATCACTACAGGTGGGGGCACAGTAGAGTGACATGCAGTGCAACAGCATAGATTAGAATAGACTAGAGTTCACCAGAATAGGCTAGAATACTCTAGAATCTATTTGAATAACTTCTAACACACTTGAATGCACTGAAATACACTATCATGCACTATAACACACTGTACTACACTATAATACATTAGAATACACTTGAATACCCTTGAACACACTTGAAAACATTAGAAAACACAAGAATGCATTAAAATACTCTAGAATGCCTTAGAAACTACTAAGGAATACTCTAGAATACTCCAGAATAGTCTAGAGTACTGAAAAATACTCTGGAATAGACTAAAATACAGTAGAATGCACTAGAATTCGGTAAAATACTCTTGAATGCACTCAAATAGACGTCAATAGACTGGAATAAACAAAAATGAAGAAGAGCGAAGACGAGTTTTACAGCGGATTGTTGAGATCCTCACAGACTTGCCCTCATAATGTTATGCTTTTCTCAGCAATAGCGCACACGTTTTAGCGTTGCTGACATTATTTAGAGAACCTGTGTTGTTGTGAGTTGTGTCACTGAGGCTGCGAGAAGTTTTATGTAAACATGGTGGTGGGTGGAGGATCTTTCAAGGCTCTAAAACACGTAAATGCGTGCACAGTCATTATATCCATCCTCGTACATGTACGGAGTTGAAGGTTCATTCTCGCACATGTACGGCGTTGAAGGCTCGCACATGACGTAGCGTTGGCGCAGAAGTTTGTTCGCCTAATTAAAAATTTACCCACCAGTCGTTCAAAAGATTTCCTTCTAGAGCGAGTATTAATGATGGTACAAAGACTAAATTTTCAGGTGCTATGTGTATGCGTGTATATAAATTTATTATAATGCACTGTTCAATGTGCAGTTAACTCTAAAAAAGGACATTTCCGTGTCACACTCGGCGTGTAAATGTTCTGTTCTCTTAATTCCACATTAAGTGGTACCGCCCTCCTTCCTCTCTTGAGAACCCTAATACTGGGGCTAAGGAGGCTCAACACTTTGACTGCGGCAGGTAAAACTGAAGTTTAACATTCAACTCAAATTTAAAGTCATTTGTACTAAGTTATGTTGAAAATAAAAAACATTAACTGAATTGTGCCTTCATTTTATTTCGATGAAGTGTTAATGAAATATGAGTTTGTGGCTACTGGTCGGTCAGCAGAATTATGAAAATCCCCTCCGTGTATTACCGGTGGTTCATGTCGCAGTCAAAGTGTCAAATTAGCTTACAATGTAATGCAATCTATTCTGTGATGCCTGCAGTGCCGGCGCCACCGAACAACCTGAACATCACCGTCCGGTCCGGCAAGCTGGCCCTCGTCACATGGGACCCTCCCAACTCGGGGTACTCAGCTTTCAAACTCAAGGTAAGGTTCAATACATCCGGCTTTTTGCTCATTATCATTATAATTATAAACATACAAACACCTCCGAGGTGCTTCTTGTTCACACACTGTGATTCTTGTTCAACGCATTGTGATTCTTGTTCAACGCATTGTGATTCTTGTTGAACACATTGGGCTTTTTGTTGAACACATCGGGCTTTTTGTAGAACACATTGGGCTTTTTGTTGAACACATCGGGCTTTTTGTTTAAGACATCGGGCTTCTTGTTCAACACACTATGCTATTTGTTCAACGTAATGTAATTCTTGTTCAAGACAGTGATTCTTGCTCAACACAATGTGATTCTCATTCAACCCATCGGGTTTCTTGTTGAACGCATCGGGTTTTTCATTCAACACATTGAATCTCTTTTACTTGTTGAAGCTCGTAAATTCAGTGATCCGCCTGGTTCAGTCTATCAACTCGCTGTAACGGCCCTTCTTGCCTGGTTGGGTGGAGTGATGGGCAAGCAGCAGTTTGTTTTAGCATGTATTTAGTGGCTGATATGGTGCAGTTCCGAACGAGGGGACTACTATACAGGGTGGTTCACAAAAAAAAACGATTCTTACAAGCAGTATTCTGAGAAATCTGTTTTTAGTGGTGTACATTTATATGAAATTAAAAGAGCTGGATATTGTTATGAGGACTTCCGTGATGCAGAAAAATGATCATTGAGTTCAGTAAACAAAATTTCTCTTTTAAACCAACGGTTCTTTTTCTGTGAACCACTCTGAACATATATGCCACGTGTAAAGGAAGCGTCAGGTACTCATGACACTCGTGCCCTTTGCGACGGTGGTGCCTCTACTGCGCGCGTCCCGGAAGCCCACCTATTGGTCTGGAATGAGTCAGACCTAAACGTAGATAAACTTAGACCGAATTTAGGCTGACAAATTCATTTGCAGCAGGGAATGGAATTTATCATCAAAATTATAAGGTAAATATCAGATGCCGCGTTTGATTCGGTAAATATCAGATCACTTATATACTCGGACAGCCATTTGTGAATGTTTGGCGTGATTTTCAATTTCAGATACAGGCAACGCTTTTTGAGTAGGTGAGATTGGTTGTTAATTTTTTGAATCAAACGTTTAAAGTTAAGCAAAGGAAAATATTGAAGGTAATCTTGTTGAAAAAAATAATGCAGAAACCCAATTATCGCAAAGCTAAAGCATCTTAATTTTTATTTTCACGCACAAAAGAACAGCAGTTGAGTTATGCGTGAAGCTGTAACAGCGATTCATGCGGGACGATTTACGTTCTCACAAATGGTCAGCTCTTTACCTTGAAAAACTTCATTATTTTTCGTTGAAGGTTGGTTTCGCTCGAACACTTTTGAGAGCAAAAATCTGAAGCGTTCCTTTAATTAGAATGATTTGTGAATAATTTCACCACGACGAGTTACGACATAACCATTGGTGATTTGTGAATAATTTCACCACGACGAGTTACGACGTAACCATTGGAGCCTGGAGCTCATTGGTTTGCGTCATAAAGTTGGTCAGCATCACGTGATTAATTTTTTTCCATTTCTCGCTGAGTAGTTCATTAACTAATTTCTTTACGTGAGATAAACGACCTTTTGAATACTTTAACGTATGAATAACACCGTATCTTCAACTGAATTTTTTAAGTTGCAGTTTAGATAATATGAAGGGTGATTGTTCTTACTGAGTATAAATCACAGCTCGTATCTTGAGTCTTTCATGTAGGATATGCAAATTGTCCAGTCAAGGTTTTCAATGCTGGATGTACAGTTTATATAGTGATCGTTTTCAGTCGAAAACTCGTTGCATTACCTGCACTATCTGTAACAACATTTTGCGAACATTTGAAGTTCGCAAAAATTAGTTAAACGCGTGGCAAAATTTCATTATACATTGTATCTATACGAATTAGTCACTTCTAATAAACTTGAATTATACATTGTATCTATACGAATTAGTCACTTCTAATAAACTTGAATTATACATTGTATCTATACGAATTAGTCACTTCTAATAAACTTGAATTCAATCCAAAGATATTGAAGCCGATCAAACACGTTACTCACAATAGAAAGTTAACCTATAAGGTAAACCACAAAAGCTCACAAAGGAAGTCCAAAATGCTACAAAATGATTAGTCTTTGTCGAGTACTCGCTTCCGTGGAATGGCATCAAATGAGGTAGCCCACAAACTTCAACATTCAAGTACAAAAATGCCTTGTACAAAAATGCTTTAACATGCCTACGGCGCACGCATGAGGGTGACTACTGAGTGTTTCCATGAACGATTCGCAGCTTGTTCAGTGATCGCTTTCACGCACAATTTACAGATTATTGATTGTTCTCACGGCAAATTTCAAGCCAGTTATCAACTCGTCTAAGCAGAAGTTTCGCTGAAATTATTGACAGGCTCACCGCTGACAGACGAGCAAATTCTTTTGTCTCGCGAACGTGAGATTGACATGGACCACAGACACACAATAATTTACAAGGCTCATTTGTAAGTCATTTATTGAAGCCTCTAATAGTTTACAAGTACATTGGAAAGACTGGCACTTAATTATGAAGAGGCTTACGTTCGAGGTAGAAAGACATAGCAGTTCGTACGAGAAACGCTAACAATTCTTACGGAGAAAGAACATCAGTTTGTGCCCGTAACAATTCACATTTTATTTTGGGAATGACTGACGGTTCATACGTTATAAAAGGAGTTTATATCAGAGAAGCTATTTCAAAGAAGACTGGCGCGAAAGGTTTTGAATAAAACTTAACTTTGCTGATTTTTTATTATAACTTGAGAGAAATTAATTACACATTCAGCAGAAACCGTTTACTCACGCTGAAATATTCCTAACTGTGATTTCTTTAAGGATATAGGACGCCGGACTTGTTTTGGGCGCAGGACTTGTTTTGGGTGCAGGACTTGTTTTGGGTGCAGGACTTGTTTTGGGCGCAGGACTTGTTTTGGGCGCAGGACTTATTTTGGGCGCAGGA
>JACJUY010002243.1:21033-56998 GCA_014220935.1 Platorchestia sp. MABIK | reverse complement strand
TTTGGGCGCAGGACTTGCTTTGGGCGCAGGACTTGCTTTGGGCGCAGGACTTGCTTTGGGCGCAGGACTTGCTTTGGGCGCAGGACTTGTTTTGGGCGCAGGACTTTTCTCGAAGGCTACTTCAGCTGCTCAGCTCGGTGTGCTGCCAGGCTAGCAACATCAAGTGGTAACTTCCCTGTGAACTTTTACTCCATAAACGCACACACACAATATTCTTATGCATTGGACTTTCATCATCGTAAAAAAGTTTTTGTCCAACCTAATCAAAAGCATCGAAAAAATAGTTCCACATGCACTCAAAGCCGTACGTACACAACATTAAATTTCTCCCTCAAAATAAGTGTTTTTTTGTTCATTTAAGGACGATGAAGTAACGTGTGCCGTAAATACCAACCCCCTCTGAAATTGAAAATATTCCGTAGCAGTTAAAAGAAAATTTATTTGTTCATTATTCAATACAGGAAATATATTCCAGTCTCCATTAGAGCTTGACTCTGTCCTGCCGCTAGCGCTGGTGCGCGCAACTCTCCGCGATGTGAAAAAATTGTTATTTAATTTAGTAAACAATATTTAATTACTGATGATTCAATACAGGAAACATTCCAGTCTTCATTAGAGCTTAGCTCTGTCCTGCCGCTGGCGCGCTCAACACTTCGGCGATGTTAAAAAAAAGCTAATTGGCAGATCCCGATTGTTCACTTCCGGTGTTCGACGTTTATGGGTTTACTTCCGTATTCTGCGTGTGCTGCACTTCTCAGGTGGGCATCTCGCAACGAAATCTTAAGTGGTCCGTCGAAATTTTATTCGAAAGTTGGTGCCACTGGTAAAGTTGGTACCATTAATAAACTTGGTACCACTGGTAGAGATGGTACCACTGGTTAAGTTGGTACCCCTGGTAAAGTTTATACCACTGGTAAGTAGGTACCACCGGTAAAGTTGGTACCACTGGTAAAGTTGGTACCACTGGTAGAGTTGGTACCACTGTTAAAGTTGGCACCACTGATAAAGTTGGCACCACTGATAAAGTTGGTACCACTGATAAAGTTGGTACCACTGATAAAGTTGGTACCACTGATAAAGTTGGTACCACTGATAAAGTTGGTACCACTGATAAAGTTGGCACCACTGATAAAGTTGGTACCACTGATAAAGTTGGTACCACTGGTAAAGTTGGTACAACTGGTAAAGTTGGTACAACTGGTAGAGTTGGTACCACTGGTAGAGTTGGTACCACTGGTAGAGTTGGTACCACTGGTAGAGTTGGTACCACTGGTAGAGTTGGTACCACTGGTAGAGTTGGTACCACTGGTAAAGTTGGTATCACTGGTAAAGTGATACAGTTCTGGTAATTATATTAACTGACAAGCATGCGAAAAGAAGGCTGCATCAGCTGAGTATTGTGTGACAGAAGATTGTAGTTGAGTTCAAAAATTCTCTATAAATGCTTAAATAGCTTATAAAAGCTTACTACTCTATTAAAAGCTTAGCAACTAGTGAAAAGCCTAGTACGTTTTCAAAGATCAACTGCACACTGCTCTAGAATATTCATTATTTGCATTCTCAATCGAAGAACGCATCGGATGTTCTAATTTAGCTCTTGGTCTACGGACGGCTGGGTGTGTACTCGATGTTGATTCTCACTGTTGTTTGATTCCAGCAGGTGCATCCTTTTATTGGGGCTGTTGTTATTTTCCTCAACTCAGTTTCCTTTGAGGTATAAGGTACATGCATTCTTTTGTTGGAGTTTTGGTTTTTACCCTTAAGGGGACACAACTAGCTCAGCTATGGGAATTAGCTCTCCCAGGGGGGATATGTGTGGTCCCGAGCTAAAGGTTTTTAGGCCTTCGTTTTGTTCAAGTAGAATAAGTATTTTTGTTTTGTTACGGACCATCTTATTTCAGTTCACTGATGTCCTGTTTTCAGCGCCTACCCCTTTCTTCTTATATTTTTATTTTGTTTCATAAACTTCTTTCTCAATTTACTGTTTCTATGCCCCTTGTACATAGTTCCACGTTCCCTCAAGTTTATGCTAAATGGTGCCTTCCTCTTTCCTCTCTTTGGAATACTTTTGTTGCGGTTAGGGAGGATTAATATATCATCTTATCTCGTCTTATCTGGAGTTGTAGTTATCCCCTCTTACCATCTTCTGCATTTTAGGGTGTGTCGGGGGTAGGCTGGAGTATAGAAAAAATTTCTGTCGGAAGAGCCTTCGGAGTTGACGGACGCCATTGCAGTTCCGCATAAGCATTAGATGATATTTGATTTTTGAGAGATTTAAATTATTTTATATTAGAGATATTTTAGATACGTTTCATAATTCCCTGAGATATTCATGCATTTTATGAGTGCTATGTTGAGACGAGCAGCACTTCAGGATGTTAGGTCCCCTCAAAGTTTACTGTAATTGTATCTATGAGGGAAGATGCGAAGTCCCCATCTGAAGGTTAAGTAGCGATTTTGACATTGACTGCGATGAGTTAAACTGAAGTTCAATATCCAAATCAAATTTAAAGTCAAACGTGATAAGTATTTTTAAAAGTATCAAACATTAACTTGGTCCCTTAAATACCATTAATTAAAAGAAGATTGTTATTATTTTTAAGACGACCCATCGATGGGTCGCATCGCAGCAGGAAGACCCTAAGCACGACCCACCGACGGGTCGCATCGCAGCAGGAAGACCCTAACCACGACCCACCGACGGGTCGCATCGCAGCAGGAAGACCCTAAGCACGACCCACCGACGGGTCGCATCGCGAGCAACAACACAAGCTGAGGCACTCGTGACTCAGGAGCTGTGCGTGTGGAAATGGATGCAGTTCAAGGCTTCTCTTAAGGACAAGAGTGTGCTCTGACAAAGGCTTTCGTGCGTCTCTGTTCGTTAGCGTAATGAGGCGTGTTCTTGCATTCATGTGCCTCTGAATGCACGAAATTTTTGTTCAACTGCAATGTAGTCTCAGCGATAAGAGTTACTGGAAGAAACATTTAGTCTTCTCAACATTTTATCTATCGGAAGTAGCGCTCCCAGAGGGAGGATAATAGGTCCCGAGCTGAAAGTTAGGCAGGCTTAGCTTTCGTTGGAGCACATAACGGTTTTTGTTTTGGTATTAATTTTTTTCGGTTTACTGCTGGCTTTTTTCCAGTGCCTATTACTTTCTTCTTCAAGTTCGATCTTGTGTCATGAATTTCTTTCAATTTTATTATTTTTCAGCGCAAGGTGTAGGGCCACATCATGTGCATTTTTTCCCGTTCCCTTGATTCCATACCAAATGGTACCTTCCTTCCTCGATCATCTCTTTGGAATGTCTTTGTTGTAATTAGCAAAGGGTCAAACTAACTCATGATCTAATTTAATAACAGTTATGCCCTACTTTTTCCACATACATATGTTCGTAGATTCAAATACAAAATTTGTGAGTGTCGTATATCCTCTGATTTTAACTTTTTCTTCGGCGACTCGTGAGCTGATTTTATTTTCGATACTTTCGCTTCTGACGATAGAAGATGGATAACAACACCCTGTGTATAATCTTGATAGCAGATGTCTAAATCAGCAGCATTGTTGCTGCAATCATTCATGAAATCTGCTTTAACGAGGAAACCCTTCATCCAGCACAGAAATGCAACATCCACACGCCCTTAATTTGAAAAGGAATTTTCATCGTCGTAACATATCCGTGACGCACGAAGCAATTTAGCGCATAAAATCAGGTCCATTGAAGCGGGAAGTGGCTGGCATCCGAGCGCGTCTAGTCAGCCATTGCAACTGCTTTATTTGGTGCAGCTCCTTTATTTGGAGCCTCTACGAGCCTGAGGAAGAGTTTTTTGCGCGGCGTTTCCAAGACAAGTCGCCTTCGTTAGGTCAGAAATGCGTCGCTCCGAGCGCTCTTGTCGAGACGACGGACTTCCACCGACAGGCTGGTATTTCCTCTGTGTACTTTCGGCGACTCGCTGGGAATGTTTGAGTAAACCTTCACTCCAGTCATGGATTCTTGTTGATTCCAAACGCAAGTATTTTCAAAGTGACACTGAAGAGCAGTTCATTTTATTGAGTTGCAGTGTGTCGTGCAATAGCTGGCGTCTAATAGTTTTTGAGTTTTGATTTCACATTTTCAAGTAGTTTTTTGCGCTTCACTCTCGGTATTTAATCACCTTCACTGGGAGTTCTCTGGTTTGCTTTGAGACAATGATTGTTAGCTACGTTTTAGACTAATAGGGACGAATAAACCTCTCATTTCACTGACTTCCCTGTGAAGATGCAAGTTTCAAGGAGCGCAAGCACTTTTAAATTGTGGTACCGGCTGGGAGGTGACGCATGCTGTCCATCTCAGCCCAGGTTGAGTGTATGCAGCAGGTTTAACGTTTCTTTAGTTCAGTTATTTACCATTGCTCGTTCGTCCTGGCTGTCATTCACTCGACCTTCACAAATGACAAGCCGAGAACAAACAGCCCTGTGTATTAATCTTACTTGAAATTCTGGAGGTTTTATGCAAGTGCTGACAGACGGGTGGTTTCCTCGTAAAGTGTTCAGGTTTTCTCATGCGGTAGTCGGAGGGTGACGTCACTTTATCTTCTATGTTGTCGAGCTTTGTTATAAAGGTTGTAATTTTGATGATTCAAGTAGGAGTATTCTTGTAATAAAAATTATGAAGTTATGGAGGAAAGATAATGTAAAATATTTAATAACGTTCCGAATTTCAGCTCATTATCAATTAGGCCTCGGTGAATATGTATGAAAATTAAATTTGACATATGCTTGAAGTACGCTGTAATATACAGAGATTAAAAACAATATGAATCAAATCGATTCTGAAAATGAAATTCTTTATTTTCACTCTATGAGATGATTTAACTTATCGTTGAGTGAAACCGAGATTTTAAGGTCAAAACTGGGTGAACAGGAATAAACAATTTTGAATTCACCGCTGTTTATAAACTTGTGCGTTTATGTCTTATACTTGAATGCGACGGAGAACCCAAAGAACTACATTTTCCACGATTACGACTGGTAACTCTGCAACACTCACGTGCAGTGCTCGGGGAGTAGACCCTACGTACGGGCGATGCGCAGAGCACACAACTAAATTCATTCACGAAAAATGATTGCATTTTTGAAATGAAGGAGTCTGCCGAAATTGTGTGTTTGTAAACTAAAGTGATGCGAAGTGGATTGTCAGAAAAAAATGATTAACATGATTACAAATTCTTTAAAAGTTCTCTTTCAAATTTCTTACAGTGAATGTAATCATAATAATGAACTACATCGTAAGAAAAATATATTTTCGATCGTAGTAAATTGATAGAATTCAAAATTAAGGAAGACGGTTTACCGTTAGTAGTTAAAATGCGAGCGAAGAGAAAAAATACATTTAATGTCTAGGTTTGTGTAATTTGAACAGACTTTATCCTTTTACTACAAAAGCATAAAATTCCATTCTTAGGTGTTTTTAATGACAATTTTAACGGCCAAACGGAAAATGCGAGTTCCCGAGCTAATGGTTGGGTGGCCTCCCATTATTGAAACAGAATAAATTTTTTGTTTTGATACTCGCCATCTTTCTTTGGTACACTGCTGTTCTTTTTTAACCTCGTTTTATTTCTTGTTCAACTTTTTCTAACTTCACAAACATATCTTACTCTGATTGTTTCTACACGCAATGTTTCTTGTGGGGAACTCATTTGTTCATAAATTATCCGTTCCTCACAATTCGACTCTAAATGGTGCCTTCCTCTTCCTGGGAATGTTTTTTTCTAAGTTGTGAGGGAAGCTGAACCCAACTTATAATGTAATCTTTAATTGACTTTAGCAATTCTGATTGAAGAGCCTAGCTCTCTTAGTTACCTTCCAAATAATTCTTGTTTTCAAAAGACATCACACTTTTATATGTAAAACATTTCACTATGTTTTCATAAATACCTTACACTTTCACGGTGACGTTTGGTGTTAACGATTTTCTCAATCAAGAACCATCGTTCCTGAGGAGACCCGCCTCAACGCATACGAACGCATACTACTTTTGAATCATTAGTGCAGCGGAACTCGCGGCAAGTGAGAGACTCTAGTCCGGTTTCCTGTCCGGCGACGAGTTTCGCAACCGCTGGAAGGTTTAGGTTAGCCGTTCGCGCATCGTCGATTTGATTGCCTGTGAACTTCGCTGAAAGCGACAGGGCCGCTCGGAGGCCGGCCCTGGGACTGCGGTGCGACGAGCCTTCTGTCACTTGTGGTGGATATCGCTCTGTCTCATGGTGGTCAAGGGGGGAAAAAAGGAAAGAAAAATAAAGTGAAAATATTTATTTACAATAAAGTAAATACAAAATTCAGCTAAGGTTTTGAAATGTTTTAACATAAAAATGAACGTGACTTACGTTGGACATCATTGTGTTGAAGGGTGGTCGAGGATTAAAAATCAGCGCAAAAATGATAATGAATATATTTTATTTCAATAAAGTTAATACGAAATTCATCATAATTGTTTTTACAACATTGAATGCGATATGACCCACCGGTGGGTCGTACTTAAGTTTTTTCTATTGCAAAGAAGACGCATCGGTGGATCGTCCGAAAAAGTTTAACAGTCTTTTAAAATTAGTGGTATTTAATGGACCCAGTTAATGTGTGGTATTTATAAAATTTCTAACAACTTGTAAATTTAAATTTGAGTTGAACACTGAACTTCAGTTTAACCCATCGCAGTCAATGTGTTAGAAGTGTTTAAACACAAAGAGGAGCACAACGTGCTTTGGATACTGCTGTGTGACATGACAGGGTTGTCCAGGACGTGTTGACCATCCACATGTAGTATAGTCGCTGGGAGAATGAATGGTCTTTGAGTGCATTGTGCCCGAGTTCCTTTGGTACGAATTGCTGACAAATAGATGTTCGAGTGTCGGGAGTGTGGGGCGTTGGGATACAGTTTGAAGTTATTTTGCATTAACAGCGGCGTGATCTGTACAGTATGTTGTGTTGTAACAGAATGGCATGTTGAAGAATGTTGGGTTGTATTGTAGCAGCCATCTTGTTGTGAATGACCTGAATGTAAAAGATAATTGTTCGAAGCCACTCTTCATCAGTTGCGATTGGCATGGAATATAAGGATGCATTTTGAAGTTAGCAGCGTATCGACCGCTTCATGATCACTACCGTGGATTGCTAGGATTCACATTGAAGTTGTTATAGATTGGCCATTTTGCAGCAACCCGATTTGGGTGAAAGTGGACAGCAGCAACTGCACCACACAGAACTTGAAATTTTTTATATTCGGGTTGTTGCCTATTCTGTGTTCAGTCTTTTCAAGGTCTGTTGGTCACGCTTTTTTACATGTAGTCTATGAACTTACATAAGTTATAGAAATTTTCCCCTGATCCTCCTTTTTCAGCAACTGTTATTAGTACTTTTGAATGAGTATTTCTTCTTTCTGCAATTTTCTATGCATATACGAGGATATTTTCATAATAGTCAAAGTGTGATTCTTTTCAATAGTGCATTGCAATTTCTGCAATGGGAGAAACCAAGAAACCCAAATAAGTACCTCAGTTTTATTTGAAGCTCGTTACTGCCACAAAACAATTGATTTTAAATAACAGATGAACCGATGCCGTTGAAATATTCACGGCAGCTATCCATTTCAGACACTCCTTAAGAGCGACATTTTAAGCCCATCTTAATCGAAGTATCAGTAGCGTTGTTTTGGTGGATGGGTGCCTCTGCATCTAAAATTTGTTCATAAGTGGGTGATAAATTCTCATTTCTCAACGTCTTGAAAAATCTTTTTATCACCCACACATCAAGGCAGTTTCTAAGTACTGGCGGATAAAAAGAGACAAAAGAGACCCCACCTCGCCTGACCTTCACACAGTAGCCCGAGGTGGGGGTGCCCGCAGCTGCCGCTCTCTCGCTGAACTTTACTGAGCACGAATAGTTCACTGCTGCGGCATCGGTGAGCTGAAAGTGGAGCGAGGTTACTCAACGCAGCCACTACCCGAGCAGGGCACTTCGTTTCTGGTATTTAAATTTTGGTGCGAGCTGTCGTTTGTGTAATTTATTTGCCGCTTGTTTATGTATAGTATTTATTTTATTGCGAGCTATCGTTTGTGTAATTTATTTGCGGGTTGTTTATGTATAGTTTTTATTTTAGTGCGAGCTATCGTTTGTGTAATTTATTTGCCGGTTGTTTATGTATAGTTTTTATTTTGGTGCGAGCTATCGTATGTGTAATTTATTTGCCGCTTGTTTATATATATGGTGTTTATTTTAGTGCGAACTATCGTTTATATAATTTATTCGCAGTTATAAATGTATTGTGCTTACCTATTAGTGCGAGCTACCATTTGTATGAATAACTCGCTGCTTGTGTATGCAGGATACTTAATTACGTTGCGTACTTACATTTTGCGAGTAAGCTATCGTTTGTAAGAATAACTTAGCGGTTTACAAAGGGTTTGACAATATTGTGTTTGTGGTACTTACATTTTGCCGCGAGCTATCGTTTAGCGTAATTTGATCGTAGCTTGTGTACGAAAAGTTTGCTGAAAATGTAATTGTAGCAATTATATTCCGGTGGAAGCGATGCTTTGCGTGATTTATTTACTGATTGTTTACGAACGATTAGATGCTGTTGTGGTTGTTGTAATTTCATGTCGCTGCAGGGGATAGGTTGCATAATTTGGTCACAGGTTAGTCAAAAAAAATTTAACAGGGTTGGGGTTGTGATATTTATATATGTTGCACTTGATGGTTTGTTAAAATTACCCGCTTAATTTACTTGAGGAGATCTATCACGTTGAGGAAGGAACGCGGCAAGCGATGTGTTTTTTTCGATGGGAGAAATAGCGATTCTAATTTGGGATGTTGTAGTTTTTGCGGTTCTGCTTCACAGCTAGAGGCAGCCTCAGGACTTTCTTCTTCAAGTTTACATTTGTTCCACGAAACTAAATACATCGAGTTAAATGTATGTCTGACAATGTACTATGATAAGGGTTTCGAAATGGTTTACAAGATCAGAAAGATGCAACATACTTTTGGCAATTACCTCTGTTTACTTCATAGATTACGTTCAACATTTAAATCTATCACGACTCCATTCGAGTCGAGCTTCAAAAAACGAGAGCTTGTTGAACGCTTAAGTTTTATTCTTATTATTTAGAAGTTGATCGTTAGTTTCGTCAGCCGGATAATCGTTTAGACGCCCTCGATACCACAGGTATTTTTGGCGTCTACCTCACGTAGTTGAAATGAACGTATCTCGAATGGCTGCTTCAGAGGGCCTTCAACCCTTTAACATCAGCGCTAGTCGACCCATTTTACCGTTAGCGCAACTACTGTCATTAAACTGGCTCTGACATCAGGTAGTTAGCGACATCAGGATGAGGAAGGAACTGCAGAGAACTACAAAGAACACATTAGGGAATAAATTTAACAATTAATAAAAGAAATTCGGGTAATTATAATGAAACACCTTCAGGTTCAAAAGGGTTGAGCTACGCCTGAGGTCATATCACTTCTGTCTTGCCTTGACCAGGTTGGCAGGTCATCATGCTGGCGCAATTCTAGCAGAGATTAACATGAATGTTTGGGTTTTATTTGCAATGCACCTCAGGGAGAGAAGCGTTCGCTTGCATTTTTACAAATCGCATCACTTCTCAACTGTTTCAATCTGTTTTGCAAACTTGAAAATATTCTTAGGGAACTGGAGTGTTGGACGAGCAAATGGCGTTTCAAATGATGTCGTTCGTGAGACCTTCGAAGTTATTGCGGTGTTGAGATACCCATCCAAAATATGTATACATGACAACGCAGTATATTGTAAAATAATATAGCATCATTGCTCTTATTCAAACTGAATAGTGTCGCATGTCACGCAGTTTGTAGTTGCATGTTTTTCTTAAAATGAGGGACGAAGGATTTCAGTATCTCAGTGAAACTCCGATTTCCATACTAGTAACGCTAAGTGCAGTCACATCATTTGTCTTCAAATAACACAACAGCTTTCGTTGAATTATTATGCATTATTCACAATGAGTTATTATGAAAATTTATTCCCGCTCCAAGCTGCAAGAGCGGCAGCTTTTTTCGAAAAACTTTCTTGATCACATAAAATTTGATCCAACACCGTTCTCTTAATTCTTACGGGGTTGTGCTGGAACTATTACTGACCATAGAAAGTCATATTTAAAGAAATCGAAATCAACACCGTATGTTCAGCGGCTCATCGACCTCTTCTTTCTTCCCCTGCTATTGTCATGCGTCAGCTTCTACAAATGCCACTATTCATGTCGGAGCTCACGAGGCGCGCCTGTAATTTTTTCCGCCTTGAATCCGTTACACCGGATCATGCGAGGTGCAGTCAAGGACAATTTACTGGTGAAATGGTCCCATTACCGCGGGTTGCGGTGCCAGGTGCAGGAGGGTGCGTGTTCGCCCGACGTGCGCTGCAACGTTCGAAAGGAAGCGGCTGTACGACGTTTCCCAGCACGGAGGCGAAATGTGGGGTCTTTTCAGGGAAACTCAATGTGGTAACCCTGCTCGAAGACCTGGTATGGTATCTTTTTGGAGAAACGTACTGTGGAAACTGGTTGAAAATGTAGTATCGTATCTCTTCAGAAGAACGTAATGTGTCAACCCTTGCTCGAAAATGTTGTATCGTAGTTCTGCTGGGATACCTTATGTTGTAACTTTTCCAGGAAACGTAATTTGGTATCCCTGAGGGGAAGTAAATTGTGGTGTCTTTTCACGAAAACGTATAGTGGTATCTTTGCACGGAAATGTAATTTGATATCTTTGCTGGGAGACTCGTTTTGTCTCCGCAGGGAAGCGCATTGGGGTAACCCTGCCATGAGACGCAGAGTGGAAACCCTGCACAGAACGTAGTAGTGTGATATCTCCGCATGTAGTCCAGTCTAACCTATAAAGCGTTCTGTGAGTGATGTGCTTCTTGCTGCAATTTCTGAGCACAAGTTACTTTACGGAAAGCGTTTTGGATTACAAGAAGCTTGCGCGATAGCGTTTTCTCAACTTTCACAAAGTTGTACCGAAATTTTTTCATCCGGAACAAGTTTTTTTTTAAATTGTTTTAACTTCAGAACGCTGATCAGTAACAGATTGCACGTAAAGCATTGAAATTAAGTAACGAAAACGAAGTGTTGACGGATAGTGACTTTCTTTTAACGTTCAGTACGCATGTGCTCATATTTTTTTCATGTGTATCGAGTTGTTGGTAAAAGTTATGTCGGCCTGATGTCGCGTGGGACGCCTTCACTTTGAGGAACATGTCACGGATGAGAAGACATGAGAATTTTTTGAAAGCGAGCCTGTCGTCTGAAGAGAAACTAAGCTTCCTAAATGGACAGGACTCTGTCGGAGGAGAGTTATTCCTGCAACGAGAGATTTGTTCTGAAGGAGAAATCCAATTTTTCACCTGGAGGTGGAATTCGTTTCTGATTATCATGGAGCTAATCTGGTACAAATTACGTGAAGTTGGAATTGGTTTCTGATTTTCACGGAGATAATCTGGTACGAATTACGTGAAGGTGGAATTGGTTTCTGATTATCACGGATCTAATCTGGAACAAATTACGTGAAGGTGGAATTGGTTTCTGATTATCCCGGAGCTAATCTGGAACAAATAAAATTTGAATTTATGATGTTGCTGCGAGTCTGAGTTCCGTTGTGTGTTAGTTAAATATAACTCTCTATATCGGTGATATTTTCTGGAAAAATATTAACAGGAAAAGGTTCCCTGGAATTTCTCATCAAAGAACTGATGTTCGTTTTGTTGAGGGTATTTTTTTTTGTAATTTCCAACGATTGGACAATGAGGAATTTAAAAAATTTTATGAATTAATTTTACTACAAATTCATTTTTATGCATTAGTAATACAACAAAATTTGAAATTGCGCACTCATTTATTTTTCATTCGCGCAGCATTCAACGATCTCGGTGGACTTCGTCGTAATCTCGTTATGCAGGACAGGAAAAAAGGAATTAATTATGATGTATCACATAAAGTGCTAGGCAATTGATTATTCTTTCAATTATGTATAAAGTGTTGCTCAAATCCAAATTTATGTTTTAAAATTATTAGAATTAAATTAGTTTTCTATAAAATTTTCATTGATCCGCGCAGCTAGATGGTCAATATTTCCGAAGACTTAGTAGTGTTTGTTCCCATCGACATACCCGGTATTAAACATTTATACCTTTTCGTTGTTGTGGGGGAATTTGCAATTAAGGAAAATTCGCTAGTAAATTTGTTAACAAATAATCCAATCATTAAATAATATTGTGCATTAATATCAAAACAGTTACATGACTCCGAAACTTTCAACGCCTCATTCAGAAGAATTGAGTATCTTGTTCTTTAGAAACACATTCAGTTTATTCAATATCAAGCATAACTTTCGAATTTTTAGCTCAAAAAATCCTTATTTAATGTTAAATTTTAATTAACCAAACGTAATTTACGTGCAAAAAATAGTTGTGATTTGGCTATAAACATAAAATGAATTGTAGTTTGAAACTTTAGGTTTAATTTGAAACCAACATTTAATTATACATCCAGAGACCTCAGGCTTTCGATGAAATTCGAAAAAAATCTCAAAATATACTTTCGTAATTACATTAAACTCAAATAATCGAGTATACGCTCCCCTATATTCGTTGGGCAATCAAACCTCAATTCCAAAAACTCACTCACATTCGCCCCCTAAAAAATTAACAGAACATCATGACCGGAAGATCACAAGTGACGAAGTTCAGTGAAAGTACGACGTATGGGCGAGTGATGGAGCTAACCACCTCCCTAAATTGACTTCACGTGAACGCTGAACGCCGCCAGCGAAAGTTGATCATGTCGACCGTGCATGTTCGTCATAATGAGTTCTGTGGTGTCCAACTCACGAAGTTCTTCTCGTCAACGGCGAGTGGCACCTCCAGTAGGAAAATGTGGTACCACACCTACCCCTCGGGGAAATGTATCACACGTGCTACTTGGGAAAATGTATTACACGTACCACTCGGGAAAATGTACCACACGTACCACTCCGGAAAATGTACCACATGTACCACTCGGGAAAATGTACCACACGTACCACTCGGGAAAATATACCACACGTACCACTCGGGAAAATGTACCACACCTACCACTCGGGAAAATGTATCGCGTATCACTCGGCAAAATGTGGTACCACTTGAACCACTCGGCACCATTGTATTGCATTAATATTATTATACAATGTATTTCGTTTCTGTATTACGTTGTAAATGACTTTATTGTGTTTCTTTCACGTTACATTACTTCTTTATGGAATGGCTATGAGGTTGAAATGGCCATATTACGTCACATTTTTATGTCAGGCTACGCTTATAACGTTACGTAAGATGTTGGCGTGAAAGCGACTGTGTTACGTTACTACCTAACGACTACATTGAGTTACAAGTACGAGCGTGAAAACGACCAATGAGAGAGTAGCTGTACACTCTTTTTTTTTGGATTGCGGACACTCGTAATAAGGACTTACTTTTCGCCTTTACTCGAAAGATGATACGTATCGTCAGAAAGGAATTACTAAAATGAGGTTATTTGCGCTGTTACTTTTACCTCACATGGCGGTACTTTTCGCTTGCGTTGTTTTTTTCATTCGTTGATTCCATTTCCACAACAATATTTAACGAATGAACCTATTTTTGCCTCTGGATTCCACGCTTGAAATGCGAACAAAAGTGCGCAGTTTCGGAGACCAGCATTCATCCATACATGTATACCACAGTGTGCATGTACGAGTATCCTTGTGTGCCTATAAACCGTAGAGCTTCTGTACCAAGCTGCCCCAGCGTCCCAGCTCTGTGACGTCGATTGATATAAGTAGTCACTTCATCTGTCATGGGTATAAGTAGTCACTTCATCTGTCATTGGCATTAGTAGTTGCTACCTCTGCCAGTGGCATTAGGAGTCACTTCATCTGTCATTGGTATTAGGAGCAACTTCCTTCGGCATTGATATAGGTAGTCACTACTTCTGTCATTCGTATTAGTAGTCACTTCCTCTGTCATTGGTATTAGAAAAAACTACCTCTGTAATGCATACCATCACTCACACTACAGGCACTGACAGTGCCACAAGTAACTGCCTCGACCTGTATCCATTCTCCGTCGCTTACTCCGCTGCTCAACACTCAAGCTGCTGCTAGTATCACTTTCCATCGCGCTTTACCACAGCTCGTCATCCATTGCAGCTACACGCAGTGCCTGCCTGCACAAGCTGTCATCAACGTGAATATTTGTGGGAAATTAGCGCGGTTCGATAGAGTCGTGAACTGTTCCCGTGAAGTTAAGCATTTACGGATATAGGAATTCGTTGAGGGGGTTTCTTGTGGCTTCCTTCTCTGTATTGAAAGAAAAACACATTACCTGACAGCGTTTTCTTTGGTTTGTGTTTCCTTCTCATGAAGTTGCTTGGCTGAACATAACTTTTGGCTCAAGCGCCCTCATGAAGCAAGAGTTCTCCTTCCTCTGGAGCGTTCATCCTATAACGTCATATTACCGCCGCTTTTCCGTTCACCCCATTGTTTAAATTCACTTCTCGCCATTGTTGAAAAACGAATTTCTGAATATTTGTGGTTATCGTTCTTGTGCGTGGTTTCGTACATGTAGGAGCTGAATTGTTTGGCTCATTTCAGTACGCCATTCTTCAAAACATTCACGCATTTGGTTGCCTGTGCGATGAAAGAACATTTCCAGAACATTGCCATGTGTGTGCAATCCTTATCATTTAAACAAAACAGATAAAGTTTTTTATTACCAGGTGAGTGTGCTAGGTTGGTGCAAGTGTTTCTTTTTGAAAATTGCTTTGATTGTACTTACACGTGCTGTGCAGCGGTATCAGATGCTCAGCGGCCGAATTTTTCTCGACAGTTCTTTGCTTTCCAGCAATAATTACTTTCAAACTCCAACCTGCCGAAATTTAGTTTCTTATCACAATTAACTCTTGTTAACAAAATATGGTTACTCATATGGGTGATTAGAATACGATGGCCGGAAATATGACTTTAGTAGGCTTAAAGGGCAGAAATACGCTTCAATCTGTGTTCGCGCAGTTTCCATAGTAAACCAAACCACTTTTACTTGCATTTGTCCTATTTCCATTGAAAATATGGCTTTTGCAGTCACGTTCATGCAGCATGCAAGGCACTCACCGTGCCATTTTTATGGTAAACAATTTCACTTGTAATTACGTTCATGTAATTTCAATCATAAATATCGTTTTTGAAACCGCGGTAATGCAGCCAGCATGACTCGCAGCGCCATTTGTATCGTACACCATTTCCCTTTGAATTACATCCATGAAATTTCTTTCAAAAACGTCGTTTTTGCCTCCAATGCTGCATTCATAGCTCACAGCGCCATTTTTATAGCACCCAATTCCAATTTTAATTACGTTCATGCAATTTCTATCATAAATATCGGTTTTGCCGCTAATGCTGCATTCGAAACTCGACGCCATTTTTATAGTAAACAATTCCCCTTTGAATTACGTTCATGCAATTTCAATCACAAATACCATTGTACAGTAACATTTATGCAGAATTAATGACTCACATCTCCACTTTTCCGGTGTTGCAGGTGATCCCGCTGTCGGAGCCCCAAAGCAGCATCCGCAACTTCGAGGTGTCGGAGGAGCAGCTGCCGTTCCCGCTGTACGACCTCACCCCCGGCGCCTCGTATCAGCTGCAGCTCTACACCGTCTACGAGAAGAAAGAGAGCGACGCTTTCATCTCGTCCAACTTTACCACGCGTAAGTCTACACGTTTTTCGAATTTGGCTTACGCGGGATCATGAGTAAGATGCTTTAGCACCCACGTGGTCACGCGAAGATCGGATTTAGCCTCCCCTTGAGTTAGTCTTAGCCTCCTGTGATTATGAGTGAGTTGTTTTAGGACCTACATGGTCACGCATAGATCGGCTGTAACCTCCACGTGATCATCTGTGAGTTAGCCATTAGCCTCCTGTGATCACGCGTGGGTCAGCCTTAGTTTTTGTGTGATCGCGACAAGATTGGGCTTAGCCTCCACGTGATCATGTGAAAAAGGCTAGCTGGTATGTGATGTGTGAGCTGTTTGTCCGTTTGAGGAATTCCATGAAATTAAATTAATTGAATATTAGGTAAATAGAAGGTTATCAAAATATGGTATTGGGTGAAAAATTTGTGCCATAGGGACATCAACATTTTGTGAAATAGGTTCTTATTGCTTGGCTTCAGAGAACTTCACATCATTGGGAAATTGAATCTTATGAACATAGCTGGCAATTTTGTCGAAGAATTTTGCTCAGATATCACTCCGAATTTTTAAAAAATGGCTCCCATAATGTGAGGTTGGTGTGTCTTGAACAATTAAAAAACAATTCAAGATAGGTGCACATCCTGTTAGTTGCTTGATAATGGTTTTAAAATTCATGAAAATCAAAATAGTTCAATTTGATGGTTGATGTTGGATAAAGTTAGAGGTTTTCATTCATCAGTGAGAAATAGTTACTTTCAACAGAAAATATTTAAAAGAGATTGTTACTGTGAATATTGGAGTAATAATGTGAAATTTTTGCGAACGTTTCAAATACCGAACCGTTTCTAGTGTAAAATTTGAATATCTGAAGTCTTCGTTCTATTTCCGCTAATGAAATTTTTTTCCAACTATTTCCGTAGAAGTTAATTTCTTGTATTAAATCTTGTTTTTTTTCTTAAGAATGAATGCAAGTTGAATCGCAAGATTTATTTTTAACAAAACTAGGAACTTTATTTGTTTCTGCAGTCATTTCAACGATAAAATTACGATGAACGTAATTTAGACCTGTTCTTTAGCATTAATTTTCTTGAAGAATTAACGAATAAAGTTGGCCCCCTTGTAGGCCTGTTCTTCAGCAGCCTGTTCGTCGATGAATTAACAAACAATCTTTTCCCCCTTCTGCGGGCCTGTACTTTAGCAGGGATTTTTACCATGGATTAACGAATAAAGTTGGCCCCCTTTCAGGCCTGTACTTTAGCAGTCATTTTCACTATGAATTAACGAACAATGTTGATCCCTTTACAGGCCCGTACGCTCCTGGTCGCTTCATCGTGTGGTACCGCAACGAGACCACAATGCTGGTGCTGTGGCAGCCGCCGTACCCTGCTGGCATATACTCGCATTACCGGGTGAGTGCAGAAGGGGCGCGTTTTTGGTTTCATCAATGAACGCAGGTATTCGATTTGTTTGGTGTCCACCCTGGTACAGGGGATAAGCTTCAAGCTTTGAATTAGGAGACTCAGGTTCGATCCCGGTTCGATATATGCGGCATTTACATCTGAACTCTCTCTTTGATGATGACAACAAACAGTGAATCTAGGTAGAATGGAGGCTCTTCTACTCACTGAGCTGTCCATTCTCATCCGATCGAGTTTGCCGGTGGTAATAGCTAACAAAGAATATAGGTAGAGGGGAGTTTCTTCTACTCTCTTAGCTTACTGTTCACTAACCCACTCCTTCTTCGTAGATTAATAAGCTGATTGTTAAGCTGAATAAACCTTTTGTGAAATTATCATGATGGAGCAATCGATGAAAACGCTCAATGTAGATCAAAATGAGGTAGGATAGGTGCATTTTCCTACTGCCAGATGAGTGCGGTGCACGTTTAAAAAAAAAAATTGTTTTATTTGTCTTTATTTATACCTGCAGCATTATCAAATGCACAGTGCTCAAATTTCTGTTAAAAAACTCAAGCATCCAGAAGTGGCTTGAGAAAACAGCATTTAAGCTAACCGAGTGAATGGAAGAACTTTAGCTGCCTACGTGTCGCTCAGACATCGCAAATCATACAAAAATCTGTTTCTTGGATCCTCATTAATACACATTTGTAACCACATTCATTCTCAAAGTTTCTCTTCTCTCTATTACTTCTCTCTCTGTTTCTTTCTCTATTGACTCGGCTTATTGTAAAGGTAAACACGGCGGGAGTTTGAAAGAAAGGGAAGTCGTGTGGAGAGAGACAGAGCAGGGAAATCTGTGTAGCTTGGTTGACCTATTTCTGAGACGCCTCTCACTTGTTAGGACTTTCGTGGGTCTCCGTAGGCCTGCGTGTCTTTGTGTGTTTGTGTGTATCGTGTGTGTCGTGGGTGTGTGTGTGCTTAGCAGTGTGTGCTGCGCCGCTCTGTGACTTCTGAAGTTGACCTGGGTTTTGTGTGTACTTGTATTGCTGCTGTGTTGTGTGTACTTGTATTGCTGCTGTGTTGTGTGTACTTGTCTGACTGCTCTGTGTTTTGTGTACTTGTCTGACTGCTCTGTGTTGTGTGTACTTGCCTGACTGCTCTGTGTTGTGTGTATTGCTCTATACTGTGTGTTCTTGCTATTAGACACTCTGTATTGAGTACTCTTGTTCATCTCTTTGTATGATCATGTGTGTGTGACTGTGTATCAGACATTTCAAACTTGCTACCTATATGTGTGCCAGCATCTCTGCGTGTTCTTTGCATCGAATCGTCTCCAAACGAGGCAGTTTTCCTCCGTGAACTTCCTTCTTAGTCGGCAGTTGTATGTACGAGCTTGTTCGATCTAGTGTAACACTTTGCCTGCGACTACTAAATATTAAGTTCAATGCCAAACTCAAATTTAAAGTCATTTGTAGTAAACAATTTTAAAAGTACCAAACATGAACTGGATCGTGCCTTCATTTAGCTTATATTAAGTATTAATGGAAATTGATTTGCGACTACTGGTCGGTCAGCAGCATCATGAAAATTACCTCCGTGTACCACCGGTGGCGCAGGTCGCAGTCAAAGTGTTGATAAACTTTGGATAAATTCGCCTGTTCAGCTGTGAGGCTATTTTTTTCTGTTGGTTTGACGTTACAGAAAACTGTTAAGCTGCCTGCTTGTGCATCCAGTCTATTTTAATCATCAATCTGCTAGAAATTAAGGCTAGAATGACCATCCTGTAGATTCTGTAGTAAATCAACAATGATGTATTATTCTTTAACAAGTTCACCAAGTTATCGAGGGTTTTAACAGTTGGTTTGGTTAGGTTGCAGAAATGGGAAATCGACTTCACAGCTCGAATACATTTTTATACTGCCTAATCAACATAGAAAATGTAATTGCGTGATAACATTTCATTTCCTCTGATAAGTCATTTATTAAAAGGTCGCGAAACATGAAATGTTATTAATTTTTACCGGTTCGTGAATTAGGAATTTACCTTGTGGTACACATATGGCCCAGTACGCGGGGAACGTGTTACCCAATATGGCTGTTCATTTCAAGGCTAAAATAACTCAAGTGTAAGCTTACTCGTACTATGTTACGGAATATGTATTCATGAACAACCCTAGCTACACGTTGGTCTGCACTGTTCATCTTTTCTCACCCTGAATTGCATATCGTGGCATACAAGTCAACACTTTGACGGCGGCAGGTAAAACTGAAGTTTAACATTCAACTCATATTTAAGTCAATTGCAGGAAGCAATGATAAAATAGCCAAAATGAACTGAATCGTGCCTTCATTTAGTTCTGATTAAGTATTTACGAAAATTGAGTTTGAGCCTACTGGTCAGTCAGCAGCATTGCGAAAATCCCCTCCGTGTACCACAGGTGGCTCACGTCGTAGTCAAAGTGTTAATTAACGAGTGTGTCTGTTCAGCTGCACGTCGTGGGCACCTGAAACTGCTCACTTAGCTGGGTACCGAGCCTCTGTATCAGCCTGTCTGCCACGGTAGAGGAAACAAGGTAGGGTCATTTCTATGGGAGAAAAAACACCTCATGTTCGGCTAGCCAATAGAAAGGCTTTATTTCAAACAAACTAAACGACGTCACCAAAATGCCATGTCGTTAGGCCAATAGTGGAGCCAGATTTGGGGGAAGCAGTGATACCAGGTGCAAAATGTGCGCTGCTATTGGTTCGTTGCCGTGACGTCAGTAAAGCCACACCGTCAACGAAAAAAAATACTGGTTTAAACCTACCTTGTTTCCTCTACCGTTCTCTCTGCTTAGGTATGCCTCTCTATCCGTCTGCATGTTTCCCCAGCTGTACTGATGCTTGCCTGGCAGTGATGTCGCGTCAATATCCGGTTCCTGTGACTGTTTGCCTGGCTATTTTTGTGTGCATGTTTGTCTACAACTTTGTTTCTTTCTGTTGTGTGGATTTTGAGGACATTGAGCCGCTCATTGGTCATGCGAGTGCATTTGTGTGCCAGTGGCGTCATGCCATTGTGGTTTCTGGATGTTCTCCTGAGTTTCTTCTGAATTTTCTCTAGTGTCGGTATGTAGCCCTTGATTGATTTGCGTGCTCTTCTTAAGAAACGTGTAATCTTACTAGCTCTTCCGCTTTTTCCTAAGTGTAATATGCTGTATAGAATTCAAGACGTTTCTATTTGTGAAATTTTGTGTGCTTGCATTTCTTTGATCGCAAACTCTTGTCGTTCAATATCTCTGATGCCACTACTTTACGTTGCCTACATAGTAGGTTACGGAACGATGCTGTCGTTCTTTAGATACACCAGTCTAATATAGAGTGGGAATAATGATTAATCTGGACGGTAGTTAGGGGAAAATACCAGCTTGTGTGGTGGTCGGAATAAAGGTCGGTTTTTGCGGTGGTCAGTGTAAATGCGTCTCTTTAAAAATCAGTATCCAGACCAGTCTGTGTAGTGGTCACTATCCAGACCAGTCTGTGTGGTGGTCACTATCCAGACCAGTCAGTGTAGTGGTCACTATCTAGACCAGTCTGTGTGGTGGTCACTATCCAGACCAATCTGTGGGGTAGCCACTCTCCAGACCAGTCTGTGTGGTGGTCACTGTCCAGACCAGTCTGTGTGGTAGCCACTATCCTGACCAGTCAGTGTAGTGGTCACTATCCAGACAGGTCTGTGTGGTCACTATCCAGACCAGTCAGTGTGGTCACTATCCAGACCAGTCTGTGTGGTGGTCACTATCCAGACCAGTCTGTGTGGTGGTCACTATCCAGACCAGTCTGTGTGGTGGTCACTATCCAGACCAGTCTGTGTGGTGGTCACTATCCAGACCAGTCAGTGTGGTGGTCACTATCCAGACCAGTCAGTGTGGTAGCCACTATCCAGACCAGTCTGTGTAGTGGTCACTATCCAATCCAGTCTGTGTGGTAGCCACTATCCAGACCAGTCTGTGTGGTAGCCACTATCCAGACCAGTCTGTGTGGTGATCACTGTCCAGACCAGTCTGTGTGGTGGTGACTATCCAGACCAACCTGAGAGGCTCCCTGTGTGCAGAATCATATAAAATACTTACTAAATGTAGTCTTACTTTGAGTATAGCAATAACGATACGCTCGCTATACATGTCACCGTCTAGGTGCCTTGAGTGTTGCTTAGATTTCTAGATGTTTTCATGAAGCAGCTAGAAACTCGAACTTGTCAGTATTGTAGGCTTGAGTCACTGAAGTAAAGAGACAAAGCTTTCTGAAAACTTTTTTCCATCAGAACGAGTTTCGTGATGGGCACTGTTTTCAGAAATGAGCGTTTGTTCGTTTTGAAATGTTTTTCCCTCAAAAGTTCTCGTGTTTGTTGTCTTGTATCTTCAAAATTACATTTGATTAAATTGTAGCCCATCAGTAATTTTGCGTATTCAATACATCATGCTGAGGAAAAATACTGGTTTCAGGTTTTGGCCTTAGACAGTAATTGGTTCAAAAGCTCTACAATTTGAACGGAAAAATAAGAAAGAGATATGAAGCTAAAATGGGACATGTTTACGTATACTCAGAGCAAAAGGCGGCGTTAAATTTCAAGTAAAAACTGAAAGTAAGATGAATGTCGAGAGGGAGACTGAGCTAAGAAGTAAAGAAAAATATATGATACATGTGAAAACGGAACATGTGGTTAAAAAAAAAACAAGGTTCTCAGAATCACGAACGATCTTAAAGGAAAAAAATTCGAATAAAAAGCTTCTAGTATAGACGTAGAGAAATAAGCTCCTCCTACCGCGTTATGACATCCAGAGACCTCAGAAAATGGACAAATTTTCCTCGCGTTCTACACCGCTGCCATTTCCTACGAGAGATTTTTCCCAGGGTCGTTTAGCGCCGTTAATTTGGAACGTCGCAGCCGCGTCATGGCAGCCGTAAATAATCCTTTTATCTCGGCTCCGTGATTCTATTGTTGGGTGGCCGGAGCTTCAACCCTTCTGTCACTGTCGGGGTGAAACTGGAACGCCATTCACCACTTTGAGGGGGTTGTCGAGTAGTCGAGCGGCTGTAACACATTGACTACGGATTTTCCACCTACATAAGTGTACCACATTGCTCATTTACAGACCGGTATAATTCTGCAGTATTTGAAATATTTTGCATCTTTTTTCCAAGATGTTTTCAGTACGTAGGTGGGTAGATTATTACGTGATTTTACTGCGTGGACTGCTTAGGATGCTAATGAATGTTTTCGAGCAGTCAAGTCGGGTTTCCAAAACTGCTTCTTACAACCTTACTTTTCCTACCGTAGCAGGCGTACAAACCTACTTGGTAAAGTATTAATCGTCATTTAAAATTGAAATTTGCATTTTGTTGCTTGGTTGGTCAGTCTCTCTCCTCTACTGTTACTGTGTAATCTGTATACCTGGATACTACATAACGACCGCAAATTCATGCTTATTTTCGGGTTACAATAATTCGTTTATATTGATTTGAAATTCTTTTCGAAGTGGTCCACCTACAAGAATTAAGCGTATTTATGTACTTTGAAATTCTTTTGAAATTCATTCAAACGCGAAAAAGGAGAAATCAAAATAAGTATGGACGCGTAAGATTTGAACATTCTACCGGAAGACAATTGCCATGAATGATTGATAGCTGTAGTTTATCAATGACGCCCGGAATTTAGAGGTACGTAAGTAGTATAATGAAGTGCAACTACTTAACAGTTGAGAAATCTGATTGATGTCATTGGATGAAAGGGGAATTATTCAGAATCGTTGTAAGTAGTAGGATGATCATGGTTCATTTGTAGAGATTAGGATACAGTTAGGCAGACGCCGTTCGATAAATCTTGCAGATTTGCTATTCGCCCTCGTT
Organism: Platorchestia sp. MABIK; assembly: GCA_014220935.1. Taxonomy (NCBI): domain Eukaryota; kingdom Metazoa; phylum Arthropoda; class Malacostraca; order Amphipoda; family Talitridae; genus Platorchestia; species Platorchestia sp. MABIK. The sequence goes on along the minus strand of JACJUY010002243.1, from coordinate 33,937 downwards.
AATTCGTTAACCATGCAGTTAAATTTTGGCGTTATATCCCCTCATGGGATGCAATTATTGTATCTATGGGAATTAGCGCTCCCAGGGGAAAATGTTTGAGGACCCGAGTTGAGAGTAAGGTAGGCCTTCTTTCGTTGATATAAAAGTCTTTTTGCTGTCTGTTTATCACTGCTGTCCTGTTTATCAGCATCTTTTACTTTCTCCCTCAACTTTGATCTTGTTTCAGGAACTTCTTTCTTATCTTACTGTTTCTATGCCCTCTCTGCATAGATTCCGCGTTCCCTTAACTCCATACTAAATGGTGCCTTCTTCCTTCCCCTCTTTGGATTGCCTTTGTTGCGAATAGGGAGGCTGAAACTAACTAATAATCTAATCTGTCTCAGGTGAGCATCGACCCTCCCGACGCAGTCGAGAGCGTCCTCAACGTCGAGAAGGACGGCGAGCCTCCCGGACCTGCGCAGGCAGCCTTCCACGGCCTCGTGCCTGGTGAGTGGGACTTGGTGGTGGGACTTGGTGGTGGGACTTGGTGGTAGGACTTGGTGGTGGGACTTGGTGGTGGGACTTAGTGGTGGGACTTGGTGGCGGGACTTAGTGGTGGGACTTGGTGGCGGGACTTGGTGGCGGGACTTGGTGGCGGGACTTGATGGTGGTACTTGGTGGTATGACCATGCAGTATGGCGAGTGTTATAACTAGGTGGTGCAATGAGAAAAGCTTTAAGGCGGGGTACGAATGAAAGGTAGTGCAACGTTGATGTGGTGCGAATTAGGAGTGGTGCAACTTGGTTGTGGTGCTACTTAAGAGTAATGCAACTTAGTGGTGGTGTGGCGTAATGGCTGTGGGGCTTATGAGTGATATGACTAGACATTTTGATAAACATAACAGTGCATTTCATTCTGTTCATATTTTCTGACTGATCACTGCGCCAATTTCTATTGCTCATCACGCCAATGCACATCATACGGTAAGGAATCACTGGACGTCTAGTCCGTTCAATCAGCATGAGTGCTTCTGAAAATTGATTCAAGGGAATCGTTACCTTTATTGCAGTCACACGTACATTATAGCAGTCTCACCTGCGCTATTGCAGTCTCACCAGCTATGCAAGCGTCTCATTCACTTTGGGTCTGTACCACCCATTTTACAGCTGTCTCACTCAATTGTCGGAATATGGTAAAGAATATGGTTAAAATTAGACCTGTGATTTAGGCTGGCCGCTTTCTCACTCATCAGTGAGGCCTTGAGTGCGTGTCTCGTGCGCTGGGCGCACGTACAGCACGCACGTCACGCGTGTACGTCGCCCACTCACGTACTGCACACACTCTTACGCATACATCATACACTTACGTATACATCACGCGCTCACGTATACATCACACACACAAGTATACATCACACGCTCACGTATACATCACACGCTCACGTATACATCACACGCTCACGTATACATCACACTCACGATAGCTACACATCAGCCAATGCATGCGCTTTGTTAATCCTATATACAGTTGCTCACGTTCTAGAGAGATACTCTCCTCCTTGAAGCTGTGATGATCGCAGTCCATGTTGGCTGATGTTTTTGCTATGTTGGCGTGTAAACTTTAATATTAGACACCGTGCTAAGTATGGGAATGTGCTGACGGGTTCTCACGCCAACTGTGCTTTAAAGTTGTTTGTGTTTAAGAAGTGTTTTGCGCAGTGCACTGTAATTGCTTTCGGTTTTCAAAACGAGTGCTAATCCAAAACCGTGTGCGAGAGACAGGAATTATACGGTTTTGAATTTAGGTAGGTTTCTCAAAAAGAAGACGTTTTGAGTGGAGATATTAGTCGTGTCTGTTCTGGTCGAAATGTTTATGAAGGACAGTCACTTAGGAAACCGTTAAATCTTGGTGTTCGAATAGGAAACCGTGACGTTCGAGGAGGAAACCGTTACTACGTGCCATTCACGGAGGAAACACGCGACCGGAGGAAACACGTTAACGGAGGAAACGGAGGAAACACGTTAACACGCGACCTTCACGTATGAAACCTGCAGTACGAGACATTCACGTAGGAAACTGTCAATGCGTGAACTTCTGGTAGAAAACCATTGGTTCGTGACATTCACATAGGAAACCATTAATACGTGAACTTCAGGTAGAAAACCATTGGTTCGTGACATTCACGTAGGAAACCGTTAATGCGTTACGTTATGCCTGCTTACTGCAACAAAAGGCGTTCGTAACATTACCGGTAAGGAGCGCACTCTCGAGGTCACAGCAGCACTTACAGCTGCCGACAATTCAATTGTGAAGCTCGATTGTACAATTCAATCCGACGGAAAAAATGGAAGCCGAGCGCCAGCAATTCTGTCTGTTGGAACGGAAAAGGAAATTAATGTAGATCGTATTCTCTGTAAAGAGTTTCGGGAAATAGAGTATTAAATATACCAATCCGGATAGAGTTTTTAATATTTCTAAATAGATAGTGTTAGATATCTCTTACTGGATAGAGTAATAAATATCTGAATCTGAATCAAGTATTAAGTATCTCAATCTGTATAGAGGTTTGAAAATCTCAATTTGAATGGAGTGTTAAGTATTTCATTCCGGATAGAATATTAAATATCTCTATATGGATAGAATATTAAATCACTCAATCCGAAAAGGGTATAAATAGTTTATGGAATAATCTGCTGAGGGATTGCGTTTTCGAACATGGGAACATTCATGTTTACCTATTTTGCATTAAAGAAAACGCGACTTTTTCGCTTGGAGTCGATTTTGCTGACGTTTATTCCGCGTTGATTGCACATTATTCCTTCAAGAAGATCCTTTAACTCCATACTAAATGGTGCCTTCCTCTTTCCTCTCTTTGGATTTGGATCATTCCATTCCCCTCATACGGGATGCCCTGAAGGAGAGTGTTGTTCAGTTTAAATTGGAGACCTAACGTTACGAACGATACCTGAGTTACTCTCATGGAGGCATTCTTACGGTGTCTGTTCTCGTCAGTGGATCTTATACACTAGCGCTGCTCAGTAGTAACGCTGAAGCTTTCTTTCACAAATTCAAGAACACTAAATTCGAGAATCAGTGGTAAATTTAGATTTGTAGTCCGGTCGCTCCCAGGCGGATAATATCAGGTCTCAAGCTAATGGTATGACTCTCTTTTGGTTGAAATGGAATTAGTTTTAATCATGTTACTAATCCTCTTTTACGGTTCACTGCTGTCTTGGTTTTCAGCACCTACTACTTTCCCCTTCAACTTTTATCTTATTTCATGAACCTTAGTCCTAACTTACTTTTCCAATGCGCAAGGGATCTCGTGTAAGAGCGCACCTCGTGCAGAGAATTATTCCTCCATCCCTATTAAATGCTGCTCACCTTCTCCTTCTCAGTGGAACACTTTTGTTGCGGCTTGGGAGGCTTAAAGTAACTTTCTATTCTAATCTTTATAGTCGGGTAGGCCTTTGCTATCTGTCTGTTCACTATTTTTTTGGGGAGGGGAGCTTGATGGCAGGTAGAGGTGTGAGACCAGCATACCGTAGAAGGACTTCTTGCATTTTTATGCTTACTTAATTCTTTTAATACTTTCTTATTTTACTCATTGTTCCTTGTTCACGCGTTCCATTCGCAGTGTAGAAGCTGTGGTGTCAAATTTTGTCCTAGTAATGCAGTTGAACGTATACTCCGTTTTAATCGCTTAAGTAAACGTGAACGGAGATTTAACTTCGAAGGAATGTATAAATTCATCTGAGTGAAAGTTTGTTTAGGCTCCATTATCTAGGTTGCTACTACCCTTTAGTGAAATTTACGCACATCGTCACCGTTTGGGCACACCTCATTCACTAGAATTTTATTTGAAATCTCTCGGGGATGAGCACTTCATGTGTCTTTATTGTTTACGCTGTTCTTAGAACGAAAGAACACGAATTGTCCGATCAAAGGCTGCAACTCCCTCATGAAGAGTCAGACGCTCAGTTGATGCACTCAAGGAGAAGCTATATTAGATTGCCTAAGCCAGGGGTCTCCAAACATTGGCCCGCGGGCCACATCCGGCCCGCCAAACAAATCCCTGGGTGGTGACCTTGAAAAAATAATTATCTTACGACTGGTATCGCTGAAATAATTAGTTGTTTTTTTTCATTTTTCATTCCTTCGGCCCATTTGAATGTAGAAAATATATAATGTGGCCCTTACATTGAAAAGTTTGGAGACTCCTGCCCTAAGCTATAATATGGCTTTCGGGATTTTATTCTTTCGTGCCCACTTTGCTTTTTTTCGTTTTCATACCTTCATCGCTATTTCATCTTTGTCTCTTCTCCCTCCTCATGTACGACAAACTGTATCAATGCACAAAATATTCTGTGTGAGAGCACATTCCTCCGTTTTCTACAGTATAGACTAAATTGTCTCCCATCTCCGCTCCCATCTCCGCTCCCATCTCCGTCAACTCAAGAATCGCACCTCCTTCCTGAGAGTAAACGAAAGCAACGAGAGCTATCAAAACGCTGCTAAACCAACACCAACTCGAGCCGCGTTCCCTTGCGTAAGAATAGTGATGCACCTCAAGGGCAGAGACTACCGTAAGCATGCACCCCGACTTGCCGCCGTGATGTGGGAGTGTCGAGCGCTGCCGGATGCGCATCGTGTACTTGCCGACGGGTGCAGTATAGGCAGTCTCGTCATCTCTGTTTTTGTCCTTGTCTTGGGGCTGTTATTGGGTTACAGCTCAGGTTGTAAGTCGGCAATAGGTGACTTGTAATCCATGTTTTTGTCTTCGTCTCGTGGCTCTAAATGGGTTACAGCGTAGGAAAAAATTTAGTTTTAAGTTAGTCGTCATCCATGTTTCCGTCTCGTGGCTTTATGATGGGTTACAGCTTAGGTTGTGTGTCGGTAATTAGTGACTCGTCATCTTTGTTTTTATCCTGGTCTAGCAGCACTTAATGGTTAAAGCGTAAGTTGTTAGAAGGAAAAAGCAAGGCTTCACCGACGTTAATTTACCCTGGCCTGAATGGATAAGAGTTTAAGTTGTAAGAAGGAGTGAGCAAGGCATTACTCGTGTTGATAAATTCATGCCGGTCTGAAAAGTTCAAAATTTTGGTTGTGAATTCGAAATTACGAGGCTTCAGTGACGTTAATTTATGGAGCTGGAATGGGTGTGAGCGTCTGTTGTAAATTTTAAATGATGGGCCCTCAATGACGTTAATTTAGTTAATGCTTAAAATTATATGTTAAAATGGAAAATACCTCATTTGTCGGATCATGTCCATTTCACCTAAATTTTCAAACATTTGTGATGAGAGTTACGTATTGGTTCGAGTATTTTCTCGAGCTTCGTAGGTTTCATTTCAAACAAGTTCACAAAATACGACAGCTCAACCCAACAAAAGTTTTGCCTTTACATCGTGGATATTTTTGTTCAAATCATTCGAGAGCTCCTGCATGAGCACGAGTCGTTCTTCATTTCTCTAAGTCTTTCTGTCAATTTAGTCAATGCAGTATGCGTTAGTCAATGTCACTGCAGTTCCTGGACTGGCTGCCGGAAAATTTCTCCTCATCTCTGATAAATCTAGTGTGAGTACGAGCGTCATTCCAGCCTTGACACTACCTTCGTGGTTGAATGATGTTCTCAGCTGGAATTGATAAATTTATGAAAGGACTTGTTTTAAAGCTTGCCTTGAGTGATATACTGAACGTTGCCGAAAAAAATAATACTGTGATTCCTATGGCGATATCAGCATAATTTTCGTTCATTCGATATACGAGAAGATACTTAGTTGTCATTTGATTTTTGAACTTTAAAATTCTTCACTTATTTTATCTAACGTTGCGTTACTAGCTGGAAGAAGGGAAGTGTGGTGACATTCCTACACCTGGTCGCCCTATAATGACCTATTAGAAGAACTTCCTGCCTATGGTTTTCAGGATGGGACCACCGGGCTGTCCATTGTGGTCCGACTTCCGTGTCAGTTTTTGTCCTCGAATGCAATTGTCTCAGGCCGTTCTCGCTGACGAACGCCGCTCGAAATACGGCTATTGGCGCGCTGCGAAACGCTTTAGGGAAAACCTTCGTAAATCCGGAGTCTCGCGAATAGAATTTCTAGGATCGGAAGAGAAAATGATAATGAATGTATGTCATAGTAGGTGTACGTTGTTGTTTGGGGTGACCACTGTATTTTAGATAGGAAAAGCAGCGTTGGTATCATGGATCTGTAGTACTACTGGGCTGAGGAATTTATTAGTGATAGAGAAACATGTTGTTGGCATTTACACATTAGACACAGAGAGAAGACCCAAAAGAAGACTGAGAAGACCAAATCAGGTAAAATCCGCCACTCTTTGGAATGCTTACATTTATCTGAGACCAGAACCTGAGCTCGAGATCTTTAAATTTGATGTTAACAGTTATTCTGTACCCTGTATTCTTTCAATTTAATGGTTCATGCATTTGTGTCCCTCTCTTGAACGAATAAGGAAAAAACAAACATTGGTTTTGGACAAAAATTTAAATTTATTCTTGAGCATAGATTTTTAAGCTTTCTAGTTGTTACATAATGGTCATTCTATTAAAAGAAGTTGTGCGAAAGTATACACGGCAGAATCTGTTACAATCTTCTCTGCTGCTCATAAGTGCCAACGTCAGCTATGGAAGTTTAAAACTTTGCTTGAATATGAAATGTAAGTAGGAAGCTTTCTTGATTTTGTAAAAATCCTATACATAATAGCTCTCACAAGTAAGCCTGTTTTACCTGTTATTCAATTGATTGCTTTATGAATTTTAAAAACAAGAGTGCCGGTTTCATTCGTTTTTGCCACGTCATTTGAAAGTTAAAACTGTTCGTAAAGATGAGAAATCCTGCGGGATAATTACTTAGGTCGCGTTGAAGGCTCCACTCCGGTCGAAATGTTGGAAAGAGGAGCAAAAAAGTTCTTGACGCGGCCGGATGCGTGATTAAATATTGAAACTGTATTAGGAAACTTGGGTTGAAAATAACACGTCAACCATCATGGGTTAAACTAAAGTTCAATGTTCAACTCAAATTTATTGTCAATTGTAGTAAGCAGTTTTGAAATTAGCGAACATTAACGAGATTGTGCCTTCATTTAGCTTTCATTTACTATTTGGGAAAATTGAGTTTGTGACTACTGGTCGGTCAGCAGCATCATGAAAATTCCTTCCGTGTACCACCGGTGGTTCACATGGCTGTTAACGTGTTGATGATTAATTAGTCATTATTTTTTCTACGCACGTGTATAGTGTTCTTCTTTTGGTTTAATGTGTGTAGTCAATGATCGTGAACTTGAACTCGATCGTTAGCCCCTACATCGACGGTCGTTTATTAATCACTTTTCAGGGGGATGCAAAAATGTATATATGAGAACTAGCATTTCCGCGGGGAAGATGGTAGGTCCCGAGTTGCAGCTTAGAAATGTCTTCATTGTGTTGGAAGAGGATACGTTTTTGTTTTGTGATGGATTATCTTTTTTCGGTTCATTGCTGTCTTTTTACAGCATCTTTGACTTTCTTCTTTTTCTCTAATCTTGATGTATAATTTTCTTTCTTAACTTAATATTTCGATGCTCAGGTATCTTGTCCTTTGAGAGTAGATTTCCCGTTCCCTAAGCTCAATATTAAATGACACCTTCCTCTTTCCGTTCTGTGGAACACCATGGTTGAGGTGAGCGAGGGTTAAACCAACTTATTTAATCTGTATAGCTTAGTTATTGTTGAATTAGTGATTCTCGTTATAATTAACGCTATGTGCCAAGTAAATGTTAGTTAATTCAAACTATTGAAAATGAGCTTATGTTCATCAATACAAACCCATCGTTCACGTTGTAAAGTTGCAGTTTTTTCAATGTCTCCTGAGGAATTTATGCTTTTCGTCAAAAATATGAAGAAAATAAAGCTGCACAGTGAGCCTCATGTGCATTTTGATGGTGTCGCTTATCGTCAGTGTACCTTAGGAATTAAAATCTCTCGGTAGTAGTCGCTGCTTTTTTTTTGGTGAATCAGGAATACTTTTTGGGTTAGATTTTTGTGAAAATTGGAGGTCATTTATTCCTTTTCATCTGCAAAATATTTGTTCGTCTGTGAAACTAACTTTTAGTGCCACCGACACCGAATACGAGTGCATTCTTTCTAATTAGTTTTTATTCACGTTGTTGTCTTATCGAGAAGCTACACACTGCCTTTTTTCATCAGCTGTCACAGGCTCCGCCGAACGATAGAAACAATTAAGATTTGCAGCCTTGAGGTGCCAGCTCTATGGAATTTTCGAATTTGCTCTGATGGATGTCTTAATAAAACAACGGAGGGGTCAACACTAACATGAATTATAATGTGAAATACATGTTAAGGTCAAGCGGATCTGACCTGAATGAGTTTCATCAAGCCCTCTTTATAAAATAATCGAGAGGGATTACCATCATCATTGGTGCTCCTTCGTGTAGAATAACCTTCCTTCCTCTGCCTGATGAAAGATTGCATTGCAAGTTAGTATTTTCAGGTCACTTTCTCAAGTATTATCCGAAGGTTAATGTACCTGCTACGCCGGAGGCGTAACTGTTCGGAGGAGCGGCGGCCAGTTTGACCGTTCCCTTGAGACATACTTGTAGGAACTGCGTTTTGGGGTGCGGTAGTCGTTTTCGTACGTGTGCTGAGTACCAATTACTGCGGTAAAAACTGTATGAACGAAGTACGAGTCAATCGTTGTTCGTGCATTTGTGATAGAATTAAAACATTCTTAAGCTGTGGCAATATGTTGGGAAATTTTTTGGCGGTCTTTCGGTAACAATCATTCGGGATTGAAATTGCTAAACGAAGTGCGAGTCGTTCGTTGTTCGTGCGTTTGTGATAGAATTAATATTTTCTCAAGCCGACTCAATGTTTTATAAGAATATTTGACGATCTTTTGGAAGCAATTACTGGGATAGAAATTGAAAAAGTACGAGTCTTCATTTTGCGTGTTCTTGTGATAGAATTAAAGCATACTCAAGCTGATGCAATATTTTGCAGGAATTTTTGACGATCTTTTGAAAACCATTATTTGGGATAGAAACTGTTGAACGAAGTCCGAGTCATTCGTTGTACGTAAATTTGTGATGGAATGAAAACTTTCTCTTGCCGATTTCATATTTTATTTGGATTTCTGACGATCTTTCTGCAGCGACGACTTAAGATATCGATTGCAAAAAAAGTAAGAGTTCTTGGTAGGCATTCATACATGATGAAAGGATTACTTTTTATGCCGGCGTAATGCTTTAGTGAAATTTCATGGGGATACAGGTAGCTAGTCTATGTGTCTAAGTCGGTTCAAAAAGCGTTATATTCAATAAAAAAATGTACTAATTTTACATCCAACGTAATTCGTACCAAAACACTAAATATCTGATACAGTTAATGAAATCTGGCACATTTCGTAGGCTAATTGGAAAGTGACTGGAACGTACAACGAATGAAATATCTGATATGCATATCAGGCGATTCAAAGGCCAGAAAACATAATTCTAGAGTCATCTTTGTAGGTTCCATGTCGAAGAGCGTAGCGGAACGAATGGGCATTATTGAATTTTGAGGCCCAAAGCTGATCGATTTTCACAAGTGCGCAGCAATCTTCACTTGCTAGTAAGACGGTCGACAATTCTCTTTTTTTTTTCTACTACTGAATTTTTCTTCCCTTGGAATCAGTGGTGGGCTTTGAAGCTAGTTTCACCTTATTTTTACTTGCAAACCAATTCACGTTTTTTGTTGTTCACACCAGGTAACTGATCAAGTGCGTCTTGCCTCTTGCTCTTTCAGTTACGAATCCAACCCACATCTACATGAACGACATTTCTGCTATTCAAACAATTCCCAATATGACGCTTGTCAAAATTACTCACTTTCCCTAACGATGTTGACGCGCAATCATTCAGATTTAGATGAGCAAGTTCGTAGCAGCACAAAAAGCAAACAGTCATTCTGAGAAGAAAGTTTTCAGTTCTACCTGTCTGTTACATTTGATGGGCGAGATGAAAATTTCAGTTTGTTACGCTGCCAGGTTTTGACGTTACTAATGTTGTGCACGTTGCGCATCGTGGTATGTGGGGTCCACACGGAAACCTCTACGCATAAAAATTGCAAAGCCCGTTTGTTGGAATAATCTGACACAGTCCTATGGTACTCAAAGGTCAACCGGCACTCTGGAAGAGATATTTAACTTTTTTATGCCTCTTAAATTTTGTATTTTCGTTCAATCAATTTGAGTCTTTTCATTTTTAACCCTAGATATGTTCATGCAATCATAAAAATTTCTCCTTCGTTAACAGTGTACGAGTGTTTCTATACTAAAAAATTTATGAGGAACAGCTATTTTTTTTGCCGGCGTAAAATCGCCGTAGAAATCTCCAATACAAAGTACTCGAATATTTCTGTGTCTTTATTATTATATCGAAAACCATTTCCGATCAAAGACGTAGAACTTCGTGAGAACGCAGCACATTCATCCTAGTCTTATTTACGATAGAGTGTTGCAGTGGAAAGTGAATGCGTAGAGGCCCGATACTTTTGTGAAAGCCCACTTCTTCACATTTCTTCAGAATCTTACTTGGCCTCTGAAGCAAAGGTCTTGATAAATTGATCGTTGGCTTCTCGACGGGTGTGGCGCACGGCTTTTTTTCGAGAGTCGTCCGCTGGTGATGACTTGTGTGCTGTTCGGCGCGTGCCATTCGCATGCTATGGAGCGTGTAAATTGTGTCCGTTGTCACACTAAGCTCTGAATTGTCACACTAAGCTCTGAATTGTCACACTAAGCTCTGAATTGTCACACTAAGCTCTGAATTGTCACACTAAGCTCTGAATTGTCACACTAAGCTCTGAATTGTCACACTAAGCTCTGAATTGTCACTACAAGCTCTGAATTGTCACTACAAGCTCTGAATTGTCACACTAAGCTCTGAATTGTCACACTAAGCTCTGAATTGTCACTACAAGCTCTGAATTGTCACTATAAGCTCTGAATTGTCACTATAAGCTCTGAATTGTCACTATAAGCTCTGAACTCTCACTATAAGCTCTGAACTGTCACTATAAGCTCTGAATTGTCACTACAAGCTCTGAATTGTCACTACAAGCTCTGAATTGTCACTACAAGCTCTGAATTGTCACTACAAGCTCTGAATTGTCACTACAAGCTCTGAATTGTCACTAAAAGCTCTGAATTGTCACTACAAGCTCTGAATTGTCACTATAAGCTCTGAATTGTCACTACAAGCTCTGAATTGTCACTACAAGCTCTGAATTGTCCCTACAAGCTCTGAATTGTCACTATAAGCTCTGAATTGTCACTACAAGCTCTGAATTGTCACTACAAGCTCTGAGTTGTCACTATAAGCTCTGAATTGTCACTACAATTAAGCTCTGAATTGTCACTACAAGCTCTGAATTGTCACTATAAGCTCTGAATTGTCACTATAAGCTCTGAATTGTCACTACAAGCTCTGAATTGTCACTACAAGCTCTGAATTGTCACTAGAAGCTCTGAATTGTCGCTATAAGCTCTGAATTGTCATTGACATCGCACTTAAGATTAGAAAAATAATTCCCACTTTGCCTTCACAAATCTCATAAAACCAACTCAACTACAATGAGCTTATAAATCTTCGCGCTGTCTGACAGTGATAGTTTCACACCTGAAAAATGGGTGATTCGTCGGTACATTTTTTTGGTGAAAGATCTCAAGCCACTTGTGATCAAGCGCTTGAAAAAGGCTGAACTTAAAACGCCGAATGCCGAGAGATTCTTTTGCATAAAGGTCGCAAGCCACTCGTGAAAATGTTCGTAACTTAAAAAATGGCTGACTTGTAGAGAGATTTTTGTAGAAATAGTACAAGCCCCTCGTGACAAATTTTCCCAGCTTGAAAAATTCAGATTCGCCGAAATTTTTTGTGTTGCACACAGATCGCAAGCCCCTCATGATAACGTTTCAAAGCCTAAAACAGGCTGAACAACCAAAAAAATGTTTGGCCTAAAGTTCGCAAGCTCCTCTTTCTAACATTTCACAGCCTTAAAATTGCCGATTTACCGAGAGATTTTGTAAAAAAAGCTTGCAGGCGATGGCTGGGAGGGAGGGTAGCGCTGGGAGTAGAGCGGCGGCTCATGCAGCGCTCTGCTGACCGCGGTGAGGTCATGGGTTTGACGCAAGCTCATCTCGCGTATAGCTGGTGGTTGGTCAATGTTGGTCGCACCAGTCCTGTCATGCTGCTCAGGCCATCATGTAGACCTGGGACTAAGGTGTGGTCACACTAGGGTCTTGTCACGCTGCTCGACATGCTGCTCAGGCCATCATATAGACCTGGGACCAAGTTTTGGTGACACCAAAGTCCTGTCATGCTGCTCAGGCTATCGACCTGGGACGAAGGTGCTTTCGTGATCGGTTACTACGAGGAGATTTGAATTTAATAAAAATTTGAAAGAGAGAAATAGGGCGAGAGAAAGCTGTTTTGCTGCGAGACTTGGCCTGCTCAGGATTTTTGTGCAGTGCGCGGCAAATAGTTCATGTACGTAGAAATATACTGAGCGTCTAGGGTGATTGCTGCTTTGGAAATCTTGTCTGTGTGTTATTTAAAATGTCTTTGCTATGCAGCATTAATGAAGCTGTATTTGTACTGCTTAGTAGTCTCCATGCATTAGATACAGACACAGGGTGCTTCAAAAAATGTACTCACTTTGAATTGTCAAAGAAAACTTACTTCCAGCCAATATGGTTAGATTTTTGAGAAAAATAGGATAAGTTTCAATTCGATAAACAAGTAAACTTTTTGGGCAAACAGAATGTCCTACAGGTTTGATTAAATGTTTCAACTAATGATCCCCTCAGGGGGATACAACTGTTGTATCTATGGGAATTAGCGCTCCCAGGGGGACTATGTGAGGGCCCGA
>JACJUY010002243.1:6399-20425 GCA_014220935.1 Platorchestia sp. MABIK | reverse complement strand
CAACTTTGATCTTGTTTCATAAACTTCTTTCTCATCTTACTGTTTCTATGCCCTTTCTGCGTAGATTCGACGTTCCCTAAACTCCATACTAAATGGTGCCTTCCTCCTTCCTCTCTTTGGATCGCCTTTGTAGCGGATAGGGAGGCTTAAACTAACTAATAATCTAATCTAATCTTCAACTAATGATCTTCATCACTGATAAATTCATGGGTGCTTCAAAATTCACTCCGTACATAGCACCAAAGTGTCCATTAACATTTCTACGCTCACCTCATTACTTATACTCACGTCTCCGCTGTTCCTGAACTGGAGTAAATTTCTCAAACTTTCTGTTTCACTTGAAATCCTGCACACGATATTCAAGACTCAAAAATACGTCTGCTGTTGTGTCGATTGCGACACATGATGAGGAAACGTTATACTATATTCGTCCGGAAATTCGACCGTGTTGATGGAAAAGTGCGTTTTCTTTGCTTGGGTAAGATGGGCAACGTGTAGTTTATTTTGAGCTCCCAGAAACTCTATCGAATACCTTGGAGCGAAAGTTTTGAACCAGTTGTGACTCCTATTCAAAATGTCTCTGTGCTGAGAACCACCGGTTTTGACATTTAATCTAACCTTCGGAACATTTGGTTCGACTAAAAAGTATAGTTATTAATCAAATAACAATCGAATTCAAGCAAATCATGGCGTTCTAAAAATGCAACCAACGGCGCAAGCTTTTTAAAGAGGACTGTTCGCTGTAGCTTTTAGCGTCGTGAGGTCTATTTAGAATTAGGCTAAGTCGTTAAATAATTGGCGCTACCAGCTGCGCCTCTACGACAAAGTAAAATCCGTCTTCGCGTCTTCAGTTCACCATCTGACGTAAATTATTAAAAAAAACGTTTTCTTGACATAAACTCTCCCACACACGTAAATTTTTCGAAAATCCGTCTTCTCGTCCTGAACTCTCTCTCGCCGACTTAAATTGCTTGAAAATTTATCATCTCGTCTTGAACTCTTCAACCGACGTGAATTTTTCGAAAATCCATCTCGTCTCGAGCTCTCCCACAGACTTAAATTTTTCAAACGTACTGTTAACATCCTACTACCTTGAACTAATATATCTAATCTATCTTCTATCTCCTCATCTTGAGCTCTCGCTCCTACGTAAATTGTTCAAAAATTTGTCATTTCGTCTGAGCTCTCCTACCCATTCGGTGAGTAACTAACCAGTGGATGTGCCGAGTCACTCACGCGCCCGCAACTTCCGCTGACCTCCACACACAATTACCTCCTTCTCGAGCAAGGTGCGACATTCGTCTCCCGAAGAAGAATCTACTGCTGAGAACGCACATTCTATGATGGAGGTCATGTTGCTTAAAGAAAGGTCCTCTAAACCTAACGCGCTTCTCATAAGAACGAACTTTTGCAATGCGCGTGAGGATGACAGGATGAAAATCGAATTTCCTGATGATAGCTTTTAGCAAAATAAGCGTTTCAACGCTAACGTGTCACACTGAACGAAGCTCGTGTAACATATTTAACACTTTGAATGCGACATGAGCTACCGGTGTACACGGAGGTAATATTCATATTGCTGCTCATCGACCAGTAGTCACAAACTCAATTTTCATAAATACTTGATGAAAACTAAATTCAACATTGATCAATACAATAGTCTTTGAATTTGAGTTGATGATTAAACTTCAGTTTCACTTGCCGCAGTCAAAGTGTTCATTTATCCCGCATTATGAAAACGTTGATTTAGTTATAATGGTCATGTACAGGGTAGCGCATAAGTAACGCACCCTTTTAAAAATTAAAAATAAATAAACCATGAAAGGGATAACGATAGGGTAAATTGCAAACGATAGAGGATCTCTTAAAGTTTATTTACATGTCGTATCCTGTCTAAAGATACCCAGTGTATATTGCGGTAATAAATAAGGGTGCGTTACTTATGCGCCACCCAGTATATAGAGGTGAGGGATTCGCAAAAGCCCAAAGCTTCGTTTCTATCGAAAGTTTCGACTTCACCGACCCGCTCAAAAAAATCGATACCGAAATTAAGTTGAGATTTAAATTTTTTTTATTCAGTTTTCTACTATAATTCTTAGGAGAAGCAACAGTGGCAGGGGAAAAATATGTTATAATTAATTTTAATTGCTGACAGCTGGCAAATATTTCTCATCACCAAAGGACGTTTATGAGTCACAAATCTACATGAGCAAGTGTTCGTAGTTTAAAAGCACTCGTAAGTTTTTGATTGCTTTGCATAGCGCTTTACCTGTTTGTTGCCTGTGTGCAACCACACCACCCTTACCACCACCTGTACCTCACTACACTTCTTAAAGATCACCAGACCCCCTCACCACCTACAGACCACTACGCCACCTACACACTACCTCACCCCCTACGCACCACCACACCCCTACGCACCACCACACCCCTACGCACCACGACACCACTTACACACCACGTCACCACTTACACACCACGTCACCACTTACACACCACGTCACCACTTACACACCACCACACAACTTACACACCACCACACCACTTACACACCACCACACCACTTCCACAACACCTCACCACTTACACACTTCCTCACCGCTTTCACACTGCCTCACCACTTGCACACTGCCTCACCACTTGCACTCCACCACACCACGTCAACACCTACACGCACCACACCATGTCACCACCTACACGCACCACACGCGCTCCTCTGAAGGTCATCACCCTTCAGTCCGTTGTGCCTCCAGGCGTTCGTTAGACAAGTTTTTTTCTTACCGCCGGTGCTTGGTGTGCTCTACGGCGGGTGAATGTGAGCAAAGACATTTTTTTCAAGCTGTTCATGGAGATGCAGCTTCCACGAACACACGAGCGTGCTGAAATATGGGATTGATGCGCATACGAACTTTAGAGAAGTAGGATCACGGTGGTTGTTCTTGTTATTTTCAAAAATTCAGGTTTGAACTTCGGGCCTCTGGAGATCGAAGACGCTCGATCAGCATCGATTCCAACGAAGCACGCGATATTTTATTTTCGCATCATTGCTACAATTAGCGCCCAAGCTTCAGAAGAAGTGCAATCAAAAACTGTAGCTCCTGATTTTCGACGTTTCGGTTGAGCCGTTTTGTTAATATTGGTAAGGCAAGAAATTAGTTATAAAGATCTTAGTAAGTCAAGACGTTCCGGTTAAGCCGTTTTGTTGATATTAGTAAGGCAAGAAATGTTTAAATATTCACAAGACCTCGCTGAAGATGTTTGTACGCAGGGCATGAATTTGAACTTCAGCCATTTCTTGGGGTACTTTATTTCTTCAACGTCCCCTTCGGGCGATAATTCCTTTCGACAATTGTTTTAATGGGAATTAATGCACTCATGGAATATGTGACGTTCCGAGCCAACGGTTAGTTAGACCTTTTTGTTGAACTCGATAAGTTTTTCCTACCGTTACAGGCCATCTTTTTTTTTTGTTCACTGCCCGCCTGTTTTTCAGCCCCTTCTTAAACTTTTATAATATTCTTAAACTTTTTATCTTAAACATCTTAAACTTTTATAATATTTCATGAACTTTTTCTTCAGCTTGCTGTTTCTATTCGCCATGTGCATAGATTCTGAGCTCCTTCAAAATCCACAGAAAATGATACCTGTACTTTTTGATGCCTTTTAAAATTGTGGGATCGTTAGTTAATTTGTTCTAAAAGCTGTCTACTTTATGCATATGCATAGAAACAGCGCACTTATCGTTGGCATTTTATCTACAAGAATTCACCAATTCATGATTGCTTACATCGGTTTGAAATTCAACTTTGAAATTTCTAAAATACAGCTTTGAAATTTCTATCTATTGAAATATAGGATCATAGGTACAATTTATTTTTGTTACTCGGTGATGTCTCCTAAACCTATTCTTAACCTGTCAGTCTAATTAACTCCATTCACTACCTGTCGATGTCTTCCACATAAATAATCCCATTCACCTTGCTCATGTCTTCAAATAAATAACCACATTCACTACCTGTCCATGCCATCCAAATAACTCCATTTACTTTTTTCCCATTCATTTTACACAACCCCGTTCACCATCCGTCCATTTCCTCTACATGGTCCCTCTTCTTACTAATCCATATCCTTCTAAACAACCCCATTCATAAGGTATATCACATCCCTCATGTGATCGCATTCCTTACCAGTGACAGAGAATTATCGACGAGGTGTCCACGAAGGAATAACATTACAATTACAATAACATGTGTCCAGGACGCGCGTACAACATCACGGTGGAGACGGTGAGCGAAGACAAAGTGTCGGTGGCGACCACGCAAGAGTACCACACCATCCCGCCACCGCCTCGCAACGTCACCTTCGACATGAGGCATCTTACGTCAGACTCCTTCGTCGTCAGATGGCAGGCGCCGAAAGTTAAGGGGTGAGTCTCCATCACGTTGTTTTTGATGTTTATTGGATGCTTTTAATGAACTTGGTTGGGTTAGGCTTGGCGTACCAATTTAGCTGTCAACATTATGAAGGATGTTATTGTTCGATGTATTTCGCTGTAGAAGTTTTGAAAAACGTTTTTTAGAATAGTTTCAGTTTCGCGTTCTAAAGTGCGCACATCAACTGAGATCAACCAACCATAACGAGATCCATGAACTTGGTAAATTTGAAATTATGTATCAATAAAGCTGTGAGTGAACTTGGACAAAGTGTGAATTTTTGGATATCCTCTAGATGAATTATATCGGTTGAGAATTACGGAATGAATGTTTAACTACCGCACCATCGTTTTTAATGGCGAAGCTTTACGTTCAAATTGCCCAAATGGCGTCTACAATCCGTTTATTTGCTGGTATATGTGCTTAGTGAGAGTCTGCTTTCATTGATTTTATGAACTTTTAATTGATGATGCATGGGATTTGTAGATTCATTATCGATAATGCATGCGATTTGTGAAAAGAATATGACATCAGGGACAAAGTAACTTTGAGGTGATTCTCATGTTGTGCTCTTATTTTGCTGAGCAGTGATAAAATGTCAAAATTTCATCACGCTCACTCTATTGCTAAGATTACAATACTTCAAGCGAAAGTTTCTAACGTCAAACAGTGAAACAACGTGACTTTAAATTATACTTCTTGGCATTAACTCGTTTTTTGTTTTATAGTTCTTTTTCACGTGAGAGTAGATCGTTCCGGGCCTTTAATGTG
Organism: Platorchestia sp. MABIK; assembly: GCA_014220935.1. NCBI lineage: Eukaryota > Metazoa > Arthropoda > Malacostraca > Amphipoda > Talitridae > Platorchestia > Platorchestia sp. MABIK. The sequence continues at coordinate 15,221 of JACJUY010002243.1, read as the reverse complement.
CATGTTTCAGGTGATCACACTCTCTAAAATCATGACTTCAATTCACGCATGATGGCTTCTTACTGCGAGGTCATTGTTATTCATTCCCACTAAAATAAATTTTACTGTTGCGCAACAACAGTTTGTCGTTGCAAACTGTACTTCGGTCCAGACTTGTTATCTCCCGATACACAACTGTAAGTGAGGTTGCTTTTAGCGAAGACGTTGAGTGGCGAAGAACCGCCCAGGAGTTTTTTGATCAGGGTTACCAGCGTATGTCGAGCACAAATGTTACGAATATTGCTGTTGAAATTGTGATGGCCGTTATTCATTCCTCTCTGGACGATGGATGAAAAGTTACTGTTTCAGAAACCCAGTTTCAGGATATATGTTTCAGCTTGCGAGTTTGAGGATACAAGCTTGAAGAAAATAAAAATGTAATCATGCAGTTGAAGGAATGAACTCGATCAACGTATAAAACGCTGAGCCCGTTTGACTAGCATTGCATTGAATTTCCAACTGAGGAAAAACGCAATACGGTCGCAACCCTTGGTCTAGTCCAACACTTGCGCAATGTGTCTGGTTCCTCTTTTGTCACCCGGAACTCGATGGTCTTGACTCAGAGATATAACCAACAAACGGTCTCCGTACATTTGCTATTTTACTTATGGGACGGAGAGGCCAAGCTGCGGTAGCGCGTAATGAGGCCTTCTAAACGTGCTTTATTTTCGTAACTTGTTGTCGTCACAAGCTTGAGCCTGTGACCGATGTCGGGTCGGTCAGTTCTGCACGCCAGTTCTGCTCTTTTGAAAGTTTTTGCATCACTGCAAGTATGACGAAGCATAAACATTATTGTGCTCGCACGCGCGGTTCATGCTCTTGAACAGAGAGGAAGAGGAACACAAAGAAGCGGATGATCTGAACGATGTCGAACTACGGATCGCGTGTGCGGTATTTTTGCAAATAGGAAAAATAGTATGTGAAGAGAAGTTATTTCGTGCTCCAGAGAAAGGGCTAAATTAAGGGTCGATTTTACTTTGAGTTTTGTAAAGGATAGATGAGATTGCACTCATTTCACTTTGCTCAAAATATCATTCGAACAGATACTACTACTCTCTTATGTATAGTTGATCATGTTGATATCTATTCCGTAGTAGTGAATGAAGAAATAAAATTGAATTAGATATTATTGTATTTGTAATTTCATTTTGGCAGCATGAGCAGACTTGATTTTGACAGTTGTACACAAAAAGATATGATTACTAGTTTTTCGTCTAAAATTTTAATCAGAGAACCACACCGAGAGAATGACATTTTGAAAATGGCTTTATAATTTTCAGATTTCCAGGATTTAAAAAAAAATGATCGAAAAACATTAAAATACTGAATTTTCTACGAAATCACCATAAAAGGTTATTCTTCCAGCAGGCTCATTGGGGGAGAAGTTCTTTGTTTAAACCATCACAGTGAATCTAAAAAACATGGCTAACAGCAGAGTCAAACATTTAGATTGTAAATATGTATAAAAAATGGATCGCCTTTTTACATCCTGTTTACAAGCACGACAGGTCTCACGACACACTGTCATAGATATTCATTCCTTCACTTAATGTACTTGACAGTATTTACACAAACCCAGACTACACCCTCCTTAAATTATTCAATTAATTAATTAAAATGGATCTCCTACCTCACTCTATCTCCTACCTCACTCTATCAATTTTCTTGCCCTCCAAAGAGACCTCATTCAAAAATTTGCTCTTTAAATGTTACGAACCTGAGAGTTCGGGGAGTTCTTCTGGAAACCGGGACTCTCAAACTGTCGAGGCCCACAACCATTGTATGTATCTATTCAGGAAGTTCCGTTATTCTTCAACAAAAGGGTGAAAATTTTGACACTGCATTCATTTTTTTAAAATTTAATACTTGCTAGATTTTTCATTAGTTGTGATCCACTAGATGTTTTTTGTTCGGTGAATGTTTTGGTCACTTTAAAATAGTGGCAGCGTGGTAGTTTAAGGGGAGGCCTAAGCTAGCTCATCTAATTTAATTAACTAGTCGAAGGTTCTCTCAAGTTACACTCCCTGCAGGTATTCCAGAGCTCTCAGTTGAGCCTAACACGACAATGACTCTTTCTCAGTAATATGCGTAGGTATAATCCCAGTCTAGCTTTTTCGCCGGAGCATGCATGTTTTTCGCCGCCTAAGCGGTTTCATTACTGGGGCGGCGAAAAAGTTAGGCTGGGAATCGTTGTCCTTTTTGACGTTCTATTATTATAATGATCCATTCACTTATTGTCTCTTATCTGATATTTCTGCGTTCTTCGGAGAATTTTTAATTCCAATGCGACATTCTTTGCTGTACCAATTATACAGCAGTCATGAATTAAAATAGATAAATTTCTTCCACATGTTGTTACCGTCACGTTATAATTTTCTTTCATTTTAATTTTTTAGAAAAAATATTGTTCAGCCCTTCATGGTCGCAGCTGCGAAGCACATCAGGTAAAAATTTCAAACACTTGTAGACAGTTTTTTTCAAGATAAACTTTTATTTTCAAGATAATGGATGTCCTTTCCAAATTCTTCAATTATAAATATGTATGTGAAATGGGACGCTACTTTACATACCGTTTCCAAGCACGATGGCTCTCAACCTTGCGATGTTACACTTGAATTCCTTAAGCTCATTCGTTTTTTCAGTAAATTTCGGCCCTCATTCGAAAAAAATGCTTATCGTGGATTTTATGTTAGAACTCAAAGCCATCATGTTCAACCTACCAACAGAATTGCAAACATTTCATATTTGCGCAAACTTCTTAAAAATTGTGTTCTTTTACCAATCACGTAGCGATGATGCTTTAATTTCTTAAGTCATTGAGATTCGTTAACAAAATTCCTGAAGTTCACAACGCAGAAAGATAGAGCGACATTCGAACCAGAAAAGCAAATCACTTCTGTTTTTTAGGTGGTCATTCCTGCGACGAGTCTTTTGAGTGAAAATCTTAACGGAAACGAGGAACTGAGAAACCATCACTTTCACACGGAGAGGAACGGTGTTTACTTTCGAGTATTTAGATATAAGAAAGTACGCTACCTTAATTCAAGTCAGGTTCCCCTCAGGGGGATACAACTATTGTATCTATGGGAATTAGCGCTCCCAGGGGGACTATGTGAGGGCCCGAGCTAAGGGTTAGGTAGGCTTCCTTTTTGTTGAAATAACATAGGTTTTTGTTCTGTTACGGACCATCTTTTTTCGGTTCACTGCTGTCCTGTTTTTTCAACACCTACTACTTTCTTCTTGAACTTTGCTCTTGTTTCATAAACTTCTTTCTCATCTTACTGTTTCTATGCCCTTTCTGCGTAGATTCCACGTTCCTTAAACTCCATACTAAATGGTGTCTTCCTCCTTCCTCTCTTTGGATCGCCTTTGTAGCGGATAGGGAGGCTTAAACTAACTAATAATCTAATCTAATCTTCAAGTCAGGTTTTGGCTTAAAAATGTTGTCAGAGCAATATACTGCTGTCGATCTACTGTTTTATTTCCTATAAAGTTTTACTGCACTTCTTCCATAATAGCTTTATGATTCTTTGAAACTCAATCATTAAGATTTATCCTCACTATTCTCTGTTATTCTTTTGGTAAGTCTAGCGGGAAAATTTCTCGCAACAAATCCGAGCAAAAATCCCATTTGTATATCTCCTTCAAATCCTCGCCAGTAATTCATAACTCGACACGTTGGTGAAGACGTGAGCCGCCGGTGTACACGGAAGGAATTTTCATGATGCTGCTGACCGACCAGTAGTCACAAACTCAGTTTTCATAAATATCAAAGCTAAATGTTTGCTATTTTCAAAATTGCCAACTTCAATTGACGTTTAACATGAATTGAATATTGAACTTCAGTTCAACCCATCGCAGTCAACGCGTTAAAAGTACATCCGTTACTTCTTTGTCAATTGCGGCAAACGCGCTGCACGAAATTTTACCGTTGCCAAGTTTTTGCTTTCCTCAAAAATTGGCATTGGAGCGCAACAGAGCGTGGCGGGAGTACGCACCTACGCGTCGATTCTACCTGCAGACTATCCATTGTCTTCCCTGCCTCAGCGCTTCCTGTCAGCAGGGTGTTTTGTTCTGTCTCGATCGCTTCTGTGGCTCTAAAATGCATCGCTTTTGCATTTTGGTGGTCCATTTTGCTGTGGTGTGCTCGTGTTTACTCTGGGCTTTCACATATGGGACGATGTTCCAAATTTTTGCAAGATTGCTGTACTACTTAGTTTCAGCATTTTCAATAAAGTCGTTGATTTTTTATTGCGAAATAATCAACTGTTTCACAGAAACTTTATTACGTTGAACGAAATCCCTGAAATTTCAATCAAATATGGATCTTACCTAGGAAAGTTTTGTGATTACTTGAAGTCGTTTAATTAACTTGGCTTTGAGTAGAAATTTTTTGGAAATCTTGTGCAGTCCTTGCATTCTTAGTAGAGCCTCCTTCTTCGACGAAATTATTTCCCTTTATCTTGAAATTGTCGCCTTTATCGAGAAAATTCCCATTTTTTGGCTCTGCTATAGAAGACCGCTATGCGTCAACTCCGTACTAGCGATGTTTACATTCTCGGAAAGATTTGTAGATTTGAGGTTCTCAGCTTTCTAATTTGTTTTCTTTTTTGCTGAAATAGTGTTTTTTTTAATTTTGTTACGGATCATCTTTTTTCGGTTCATTGCTCTCCTCTTTTCGGTTCGCTGCTGCTCTCCTTTTTTTGGGACACTGCCGTCCTTTTTCCATTATCTCTTACTTCCTTTTTCATCCTTTATTTTGTATCAAATGCTTTTTTCAGTTTTGCAATTTCTTCGCGAAGAGTGTATGAGGACATATCGTGTGCATCGGTTTCCAAACTCTTGATTCCGTATTAATTATCATACATTTTTTCTCATCCTCTCTCGGAAACCACCTTTGTTGTTTTTAGGGTGGCTGAAACTAATTTATAAACAATCAATCAATGGTTGAATACGACCAAACAAAGAATGCAGTGTTTGCAAATGTTTCAGGGGGATACAACTATTGTGTCTGTGGAAATTGGCGCTCCCAGGGGGACTGTGTGAGGGCCCGAGCTAAAGGTTAGGTAGGCTTTCTTTTTGTTGCCGTAGAATAGGATTTTGTTTGGTTGCGGACCACCCTTTTTTCGGTTCACTGCTGTCCTTTTTTTCAACACCTACTACTTCCTTCTTCAACTTTGATCTTGTTTCATAATCTTCTTTCCCAACTTACTGTTTCTATGCCCTTTCTGCGTAGATTCCGCGTTTCCTTAACTCCATCCTAATGGTGCCTTCCTCCTACCTCTCTTTGGATCGCATTTGTTGCTGCGGGTAGGGAGGCTAAAACTAACGACTAATCTAATCTGTTTGCAAATGTCTAAAAAAAACTATGATCTTGAGAGGTAAGCTCTAAATTTTAAAACTGGTTAAATTACCAAATAATTGTAACTAAATGAAAGTACGTCTCAAGAGTTGGATGAATTAGTCAATTTTGCATATTTTCTAATACACTTAATTATGAAGGTAAAGTACATAACCTTGTTTTCATACCTCATGATGAAGTAGTTGTGCGCGCGAATATTTTTGCCTAGATATCACGCACGCTTCATCAACGCACGAAGTGAATGGCATGTGTGAGCAGGTTTATTCTCACGTTAATTCCTCCTGTAAACTGAAGCGTGTGTGAATAACAGCGTTCACACTCCACTTCCGATATGGAGTGTAAGCAGCTCGCTTCCTTTCTTCGAGCACAGCCGGAGGACCATATGGCAGTCGAGTTTCTCCAGACCGCACGCTCGCTAGACGAGAGGAGGCTTAGACGATATCTCTTTTGCGCTCACTTCTTTCAAGACCACTGCTTTCCCTCTTTCAACGTCACCATGATTCGCTTTGAATGAACTGACTTTGATACATGGTGCTATCACCAGAAGCCATCATCGTGTTCTATAGGTCTGATGTGCTACTGTGTTGTGCAATCTTTGCACGTTCCGTGGTGTTGTGTAGGTCTTTGAATAGTTTTTGAAGATTTATAAACCTCAGGAGATCGCTGGGTGTTTGACAAATCTTTCAACCACTGGTGCATAAGTCAGCTTTTGGAAATTCCTCGAGTTTGTTTGCTTTCGTGCTCCCGCAATCGTAATTGAGCCAATTCAATCTATAAAGCAAATTGGCTTTCAAGCAAGAGGCTACTGGAGTTCAGCTCATTAAGCAGTCTCTATTATATGGACAACTGCTGTTGTGTAATTATTCACTTTCTCCCACCGTTGTTGTACTGATTGTCTCTTGAATTTCATATTTGCTACACATCAATGGGCATTCTGTTACGTGTATGTGTACGTTGATTTAGTTGATGCAGTTGTCATTTGCATATTTATTTGTTCTATAGTTCTAGTTGGGAGCATTCCTCGTACATTTGAGTTTGACTCTAGCTCTTCTGAAATAATTAAATAATAATTGACTTGAATTATAATTACATTCGAACTACTGGCTTTGATGCTTAGGTACAAGTATTAGGTTCTCAGATATTAAGTTTTTAATGTTTTTAATTACCATAAAATTAAAATACCGTACGGTCATTAAGATAACAGTTTTTTGAAGTTAGCTCGAAAATGATCCTCTACATGTTGAAAATTTAGGCACTTCAATTTGTCTAAGAAAATAGTTTCTCCAAAATTAAAAAATACTGGCAAAATTAAAATACTAGATTTATGGTGGTTGCTTTACTTCATGGAAGTTGAACCGTTCCCGAATATTGATGAAGTGAGAATAATTATTTTTCTGTTTAGCTTTTGAAATTGATGACTACTTGCGATTCTCCAATGCCGGTGCGTGACTTGTGTCTGGCGGCGCGGGACTTGGGGAGTAACCTGAAAGTGGTCCCTCAGTTTGCTTCTGCTACCGTAATTTATTCTTATCTACTACTACAATGCTGGTGTCCAGTGAACGTTTTCTACGACTCTTAGTCGCTGTTTGGCTTTGCTCTCATCTGTTCTAGCCCATACTGAACCAATTTCGCTAACACATTGATCGCAACGTGTGCCGCCGGTGTACACGGAGGCAATTTTCATGGTACTGCTGAGCGACCAGTGGTCTCAAACTCAATTTTCTTAAATATGCAATCAAAGGTAAATTAAGGAGCGATCCAGTCAAAGCTTAATTTATTTTCAAAATTTCTTACCACAATTGACTTTATATATGAGTTGAATATGGAATTTCAGTTTAATCCATCGCGGTCAGTGCTTTAAATCCTTTTTTTGTTCCCTAGTCATTGGATATCGTAGTAGCTTAGATTGGTTATTTCCAATTGACGATCGAAAAATGGTTGCCAGTTTCTAGAGATTTAGTTTCGTTTTGATGTCTCTACTTAATTTTGGCCTTGCATTATTTCGAAATTCCGCCAATTGCTCGTTAGTATAGATTCAGTGTTAATAATTATTGGTAAGCGTGTAAAATAATCTCTAGTTTTTGCAATAATAGTGAGCTATTTTGTGATGTAAACTTATATTCACACTCTAATAAACGGCTGCTCTTTTCTGAAGAAGAAACAATGTAAAAAAGAAACTTCTGATGTTAAGAATAAAAATGATTTTCCCCTCATATTCAGCACTGTGGTGGATTCTGTTTTGAAATAGATTTCTACATCTGGTAAGGCCTGTGTAAAATTTTAGATATTTAATCAACTCTATAAATAGGGCCGTTGAAGTTAAAGTTTATCGTTTTAAGAGACTTGAATATAAAGTTTATCGTGTTGACAGACTTGAATATAAAGTTGATTGTGTTGAAAGACTTGAATGTAAAGTTTATCGTGTTGAAAGACTTGAATGTAAAGTTTATCGTGTTGAGAGACTTGAATGTAAAGTTTATCGTGTTGAAAGACTTGAATGTAAAGTTTATCGTGTTGAAAGACTTGAATGTAAAGTTTATCGTGTTGAAAGACTTGAATGTAAAGTTTATCGTGTTGAGAGACTTGAATGTAAAGTTTATTGTGTTGAAACTCGAATGTAAAGTTAACTGTGCTGAAAGACTTCAATGTAAAGTTTATAGTGTTGAGAGACTTGAATGTAAAGCTTTTCGTGCTGAGAGACTTGAATGTAAAGTTTATCGTGTTGAGAGACTTGAAGGTAAAGCGTAACGTGGTGAAAGGCACACTTCAATCCATCACATCAGCACTTGCCACAAAGAGTTTGTCATCTTTCCGGCCCTTCAGGAAGATGCGACTATAGCGTCTATGAGAGCCAGTGCTTCTAAGCTGAAAGATGTGAGACCCCAAACTGATCGCGAGACTCCTTCTTTTTGTTGAAATAGTACTGGTCTTTATGTATTCTAATAGACCATATTTTATCGTTTCATTACCGTCTTTTTTCACCTATTACTGTCTTCTCTAACTTTTTTGTTCCACAAGCTTCTTTCAATGTTGCTGTTTCTGTGCTCAGGGCGTGAGGACACACCTTAGGCATTGATTTCCTGCTCTTTAACTCCACACTTAGTGATACCTCTATCCTACCTTTTTTTGGAACATCTGTGTTGTGGTTAGCGAAGCTTAAACTCATCCATAATCTAATTTGGTTACCGACGACTGGTAGCTTTTTTTGACGGCAGTCACTCAACCATGACATTTTTTCTAACATTTTGTATTGCAATGCACGGTAATTGGGTGCAAGCTTTTTTCTGAACAACAAGCTTCAGGAAATATCAAGTATGGTGGAAATAATGAACAGTCATTCGCTTTGTGGGACTCTGCCAATTGCTTTGTGCAATGCTAGGAAATGGATTGTTGAAAGAGAAAATCCTTCGAAAGTGTTGAG
>JACJUY010002242.1:56146-74189 GCA_014220935.1 Platorchestia sp. MABIK | reverse complement strand
CATGTATCGTCCACTGCACACAGGCTTTATTGCAGGCTCCTTGAGGTCTTTGATGTTTGGTAAGCCTCGTGTCTAGCAGTACCGCAGACCTGCTGCTTCGTGGGCTCCTCCACCCCTTACAACCACTCGCTGCCGTGCCTCAAGCCCAACCCACGGATCACTTTCCTCGAAAGACTGCGACCGTTACTCAGTCACACAGATTAACTCTACGGCAGTCTACTGCCAATAAATACCGAGGACAAAGCAACGAACGCGCATGTAATGAACCTCAAACGAGCACAGCCACCCACCAACGGACGCTGCCCTGTTCTCAGACCGTCAGCCCACAGCCGGCGCGCACAACTCTGCAGCGCCATCTCACGGGAGCAAACACCACTGATACATTCTATTCCATTCTGTTCCACAGATGCAATCTTCGCGAGGTTGAAGCAGACCAAGGAACAGACTCTGCAACGCAACTTCGCTGCTTCACAACACTCGCGCCTGGAACCTGTTTAGTGAAAAAAATTGGATCAACCAAAATATTATGTACATATTTATTGACGATATATTAAATTGTATTACCTAGGATAATTTCCTTTTGAAGTCTGCATAAAATGACTGTTGGCAATAGCAGAAAAAACATCATTTACCGCTCACGAGAATGGAAAAATTGGGACACTAAACACTTATTTACCCTCACGGTCAATGTTATTTTAAAAATTCCTACATTTCATTCAATTTCGACAGTTTCTATGTATAACAAGAGAAATGAGCATTTTTTCTTCTTTGTGTCTCAATTGTTCAAGTTTGCTTAACAAATTATTTTATACACTCAGTCCAAGAGCAGTAATGTGTAAATCTTTCCGATGATTTTTGAGGAAAGGCTAGGAAAAGTGTAACAACTGTCTCAAAACGCCGTCAACTGTCAGAATCCGATGCATCTTATCTTCATCATGGAAAAGCAGTTGCCAGCCTAGGACAAGAGAGGAAAGACGGTGAAGAAAAATTACATGGCGTTATTTTATATACTTTCACTGAAAACCTCTACACAAAACAGGCAAGTGGCATCTATTTTATAAATTTTAACAGTTTCACAACATATTTACCACCAGCAGAGAAGGGAGAATCTTCCCTAAAGCTGAACCTCTGGTGTGCAGAGGCAGCCTTTTTCAAAGTCGACTTGTATGAAATGACACAAAGACAGCAACATATATCCATGCATTCGGTGTTATACCTACGGAATAATAAAACCTCCCTATGTGGAGAGCTGGAAAAACGTTGGTGATGTTAGTTTTTTTATTCAGTTCAACAGATTTTGTTCTATTCAAAATTGTCGCTCATGTTGGATCACCCTGTATTGTTAACATTTTTCTCTCGTTAGGGATGTCGTACGTGGTAAAAACGCATCAGCAGAGCGAAAAATGAATAAGGAGTACTAATTGGAGCTTTAACAACATTTTCGTGATGCTCTCAGGGAAAACAACAGGATGAGTGGGCGTCGGGAAACTTGCAACTTCACCATGACAATGCTTCCGCTCATTCTGCCTATATGATCCATTTTTTGGTGGCCAAAAATCGCTTTCCACATGCTCCCTACTCTCTAGGCATGACACCTTATAACTTTTGGCAGTTTCCTAAACAGAAAATCTGGAAAGGGTGCGCTTAGAGTTGAGAGAGGTAATTATGAGAAAATCGACTATTGAGGTCCATACTTCAATTAGGAAGTTCCAGACATTACTAACAGTGATAGCACCTATAGGTGATACTGTGTTAACTTCCAAGAGGTGTACTTTGAGAGAGATGAAAGATATTTTTTGAAATATAAACAATTATATCTTCAAGAGGCCTATGTCGCATTTTTTTGGATGTACCTCGTAGACCTAAGTTTTGCGATGTATCATTAATGAATTTGATAGCTATAATAGCGTATGATATATACTCGCCAATAGTGTGTGAGAATGATAAACATAGCTCAATATTTTCTCCTTAGAAAGTGGAATTAATTTGTGCCATAGATATATAATTAAAATCAGAGAGTGGACGGGGGACCACGAAAAACCAGCAAATAAGCAAGTAACAAAAGCAAATGGGTAAGTAAGCCAACTTTGCCATTTTCAGATCTATTTTGCGCAAACGAAATTCAATTTCAGAATAAGGAAATTCAGTTCCACACTAACAAAATTTAAATTCATAACAATCGAAAACTGTTTTTCACTCAAAGGGAAAATTAATTTACTCAAAAAATTAATTTCGCATGGATCACAATTACAAATTCTGTCGATGTATCTTACCGTTCCAACAAAGATTTATTGTTTTATACATTCATTTTAAGATTTTATTATATGCAGAAAGCCCTCATAATGAAATATAACAAGATATCCGCGAACGACAGAAGAAGAATTTGCGAAGACATAATGAAAACTATGCGATGAAGAAAAATTTTGGAGAAAGCTTTCTTAAAATTTTGGGATTAATGTTCGCACGCCTATGATTGGATACGAAGTGATCAGCCTAAGGCGAAGAAACAGGAAGGATTAAAGACCAAAATAGCAGAAGAAATGGTAAACTACATCGTCGATTATATTGAGATATATCCGTCAATAACTCCTATGGAACTCACCACAATAATTGTACTGAGTAGATTCAAAATATATTTGTATATAAAAGTGTTGTCACGATGAAGAACTGGTTGGGTGGTCATCAATTTTTTTGATAAATGGGTGTCCAATGATTTACGATGCTAATACTCTTCATAACAAAATCAAAGGAGCGTGCGTGGAAAATTTCTTTCAAACTCTAGCAAATGGAAAATCATTAATTTGGATTGATGGAACAAATTTCAACCTGTACTGTCGTCGGAAAAAAAAGAAGATCTAAAATTGAAGCAAGATCATTGGAAGTGCCAACTAGCAGCAAAGGTGCAAATCAACACTGCATACGTACGAGCAGTACCTGATTCGAGAATGCTTTTTTCAGAACACGACGAGGAGCCTTTAAATTTACAAATTTTAATACGTGGACTAAAGAACTCATCGAGATATGTACTATTCAAGGAATAGAGGAACCCCCTGCCATGCACGCCTGGAGTCAGTTGCAGACGAATATGGAAATGTGCAATTGTTTGTCCTTCCTCCGTATTCTTGCTTTTTAAATCTAATTGAACTTATTAGGAGTGTTTTCAAAAGCAACATTAAGCGGAATATATACCTGAGGAGACATGCGATTCTAGAAATACAGCGTTCTGGAAGAATTGGATCAACGGAACAACGCATGTGTAAACTTGACAAAAATTGTGGAGGGGGCTATTGGGAAAATATCTGGAAGGATGCTTGTAAAATTTTGAGGGACGTATAGAAAAACATTATCCATCAGTAATGCACCAGTATAAATTCGAAAATTTGAATGAAATAGTTTAGTATTTGATATATGTGGAGTTTAAGATGTATAAGTGAAATTTCCCCATGTAAACAAAATATTGATTTCAAGCATACATTTATGGTGTCTATTGAACCTTTTTTAGGATGATTAATTATTCTCTTATTGATTCGTAAAGTAAAGCAAAGTTTTATGANGAATATATACCTGAGGAGACATGCGATTATAGAAATACAGCGTTCTGGAAGAATTGTATCAACGGAACAACGCATGTGTAAACTTGACAAAAATTGTGGAGGGGGCTATCGGGAAAATATCTGGAAGGATGCTTGTAAAATTTTGAGGGACGTATAGAAAAACATTATCCATCAGTAATGCACCAGTATAAATTCGAAAATTTGAATGAAATAATTTAGTATTTGATATATGTGGAGTTTAAGATGTATAAGTGAAATTTCCCCATGTAAACAAAATATTGATTTCAAGCATACATTTATGGTGTCAATTGAACCTTTTTTAGGATGATTAATTATTCTCTTATTGATTCGTAAAGTAAAGCAAAGTTTTATGACATTTGAATTTATAAAATATCGAGTTCTATTTAGATGGCTGTCATATATACTAACGCGTCTTTCTTTGTTTGCATTTTCTTATGTCATTGAGGGAAAGTGAAAAAAGTCCAACATAAGAGATTCCAAGCTAGTAACTAAAAGCATAACATAAAAAGATGGGCCAGTGTAAAAAGTACATCACATTTATTGTAAACGTTTCAGAATATTACCATTAAAATTCCATCATCAGTGCTGAAACAGGAGAAAAATGAAAAATTTTAAAAACCTCAATAAAACATATACAAATATATTACACCATATTCTTCAAATATCTAAGAACATTAATTTGTATTCATTCATACACAAACAATTGCTTTATCCAAGCACACATGCACACGCTAATCCAGAGACACCAGCGAACACACACTATACATACACACACGCATACACACACACCGAATTATGACAGACTGATGAAAATCATCATTCGTCAAAAAAATGTTTTCAGTTATGTTCATTTTACCCGCGTAGATGCTAAGTCATTATTATTTGTGAAAGATTATTACCACTTGTATATCGTCATTGGTTTTCGAGGACCCGTTGCTTTTTACTTCAGTGAAAGGAGGCTTTGGTAGCTTTGCTAATGAAGCAAAATGTAAATTTTGATGTCAAGGTTTTCAACTCGGCACTCAATGATCCGATCTAAACTAATATGTAAATCATTTACCTATGTAGTGATATTGACTCAACTGAAGTTATGCCATTGTCATAACTTTCGAAAGAGAAGAGAAGGCAGTAATTTTATCGCGGCCCGCTGAGAGGAGCCGAAGTAGATCAAGGCAGGCAAGGGTTGATCAAGAGGAGGCAAGATCATGTTTTAGATTCCTTTCATCATATATAGTCTCTTTTAGACTATTTATGCACATTGACGAAATTGGTATATATAATATACAAAAGGGAAATGGGTTTTAAAATAATATAACATAAGACTGTTCTGTGAGATTGAATTCCGCTTGTGAAAACTTTTCTCCACTTGTCCGAAATTTAATTTCGCTAGTGTAAAATTTCATTTCGTTTGGTGCAATAGACCTGGAAATGGCATAGATTATCAGAGATATAAAATTATATTAAACTACTCGAGAGCGGCTGGGTCAGGTTGCTCCTATTACTAGTGGTTAGGAAATTCTTATCGTGAATAGCAATTTTGAATATATATCCATTCAAAATGCGTACTTGGAATTTTTAGTGTTTTGTGTCATTATGTCGCATTGAATTTTGCTGTATCACTATTTAAAGAAGAAAATCGAAAGCGAAAATCAGCCACTAATCTAATTAATCAAAATAAGCAAGCAACATTACAAGATTATTTTAATTGATTTCAATATACCAGATAATCCCCGATCCGTTGCATAAGGTTGTTGATTGAAATAATTTCCTAATTTAAAAATTCTAGATTATCGTTCTTTTTTCGAGGGTAAATATTTAAACAACAAAAAAATCATTTTTTTTTAATTCCGTAAGGTCCTGGAGAAACATTTCTTGTAAATGTACGTTTGTAACTGACCGTATCCACAATACGAGTGGTATTTACACAAGTTGAAACGAGAAGGACGAAAAATTTGCTCTCATATTAGGGCAATATTTCATAAAATATGTGTGCAGTTTGGGAATAGGAAATCAATTTCATCTGTACTAACACGAAAAGCTGAACATAAGCGGTGACCAACCGAGCAAGTATGCAAGCAACATGCCAAGGTAATTAGAGTTTCATAAGTTTACTAGACCAGCGGACCACAATCTGTTCATCGGCGCGGACCAGTCAACGTTCGGTAATTTTACCGCGGCCCGCTGAGAGGAAACGAAGGAGTGGGGGGGCTCCCCTTCTTCCGCTCCTCTCAGCGGGCCGCGTAAAATTGATGAAATTAAATTCATCCTAAATTGTAGTTAATTAATTAATTGAATAAGTTCTTGAAATTAAAAACTAAAATTAATTAAAAAACATTTATTTCAGGGTGCTGGAAGTAGAGGCAAGATGATGTTTTAGATTCCTTTTCTCCAATGGTTTCAACTTTTTTGTACTCAAACATGATTTCGAAATGGAATACAATTAAATGAAAAAATGATGGTAAAGACATTTACCATTTTAGTCTACTCGAACCGTAAACCAACGAGAACCCTGAGCTTGTTTCTCTGCAACGAGACGGTTCCACCTGCAGGTAATAGGGGACAGTTAATGACACCCGAAGCGTGTTGCTTAATTCCAGTTTACTCCGTTGATTGGTTTTGGTTGTTGTGGCTGCAGAAAACCCCGCTTCACACAGATAGAACATCGGAAATGGCAATGGGGATTTAGTGCAGTGATGGTAATCTCAGTGTATTCCACAGTGACGTTAATCCAGAACACCGGCAGAGTTGTCTCGAACGTAGTTTTAAGGCCTCCTTCATTTGCAATCTCCTGTAGTTGATCTTCTTCTTGCACAGAAATCCTAGATTCGCCTGCTTTGTTAACAAATGGGCCGCGGATTCATTTCTTGCTCGTTCATGTGTCCTTTATTGACAGGGCTGCAATGCTTGGGTTTTAACCCAAGATCTTGGGTTTTTGCGATATGCCTTGGGTTCTTGGGTTTTGTTTTGAAATTTGTTGATAATCTTGGGTTTTTGGCCACCTTCATTTATCATGGTATACAGAAATTTCTCGAAGTCAAATTTTAACGTACAAATGCCTTTATTTTATTATGTTTAAAGGTTTCGTTATACGTTTGAAATACGTTGCATACCTGTCACAGCCTGTATGAGTGCGCACTGCTACTGCCTGCTTGTCTTAATTAGCGGATGAACGCGTAGCATAATCGTGACCCGTCACAAATCACAATTTGCTGAGCGTGCGCCATTGTATCAAAAAACTGATTTGAGTGCGTGTGGCATGTGCTGGTCGCGTTTATTGCATTTGCTATGTGATTTTCATCGGTGGTTTGCTACGAAAATCTGTGCGCATCTTCCGATTGAACTCAGATTTTAAGGCGATTGTCTTTCTACGAACTCAGTTCATTTTAAATTGAAAAAGAGTCTGAAAAAGTTATGCCTGCAAATAAGAGAAAATGGTATGTTCAGTGCTTCAAGGAAGAATGGCCCAGTGAAACGGAATTTAAAGAGTGGTTTGAGCAGGACAGCAACGATAGATTTCAGTTACTGCAAGGCATGCAAAGGGACATTAAAAGTGGAAATAAGTCTAGGTTGTCGAAGCATAAAAATTCATCTAGACTTATAAAAATTTGCCGTTGCTAAACGAAGCACATGCATTACTTAAAATCTTGTAATGGAGACAACAATTGGAAGCCAACAAATAGCAAGGAGTGAGCTAAGGTTCGCAGCCTATTTTGTAGCATGTAATCTACTCTGTGCCAACATTGAGGTTTGTGAGCTTGCATTTCCTGATAGTAAAAATAACGAAAATCTGTCAACGAAGCGAACGAAACTCACCTAGGTAATTCTAGATCGTACAGTTTTTGATGAACCTCCCTAACATAACGTGCGTACATGTATAGATTTATTATACTAGGCAGGGTGTTTTTTGTTCAGACAAATTTCTATCATTGTTAAAAAAACTCAAAATAAATCGATTCTCACGAATGATAATTTACCCAAACTCCTTAGTTTTTGAGTTATAAGGATTTAAAGAAACTTTAAAACTCAAAGTAGGATACTACGAGAGCGCCAATGTTAGCTCAAATCTCGATTGTTCCGACCCCACTTTAGCAGTTTTTGTTATTTTTACAATGAAACCCGCAAGCATTTTACAGTAAAGAAAATTGTCTGCGTTATTTCATCCAATTAATATAAGCCTCATTTTTAAAATTTACAAGGAACTTTTCGTCAGAGGTATTGTAGGATATTAATGACAAGTCATAAATTAATGCTTAACTTTTATTTAACAAACTAGTCTTATTACAGAAGGTGTTGAAATTTAAATGACCTCCATTATCCTCGACGCATCCAACTCGTGTGTTCCAATAACGTACAAACATTATTTAATGCTTTAATAGCTTGAAACTGCGGACATTTTTTCTAACCGAAAAATCCTTACAGTTTTTGTTGTACAAATAACCAAAAATCTGCTTTAGACGGGTTGGAACTATTAAAACTAGCGCTAACATTAGCGCGCACGTTGTATCCAACTTATGTTTTAAAGTTTTTCAAGTCCGTATAACTCGAAAACTAAGGAATTTTTGACATTTTATCATTCGTGGGAATCGATTTATATTGAGTTTCCCACCTGTAGTTAAAATTTGTCCGCACACGAAGAAAAAACACTATTTATCACGTATTTTTTTGTATTTTGCTAATCTTGGGTTTTATTTCTAGATCTTGGGCTTTTAGAGCAATGATTTTGGGTTTTGATAAAAGTCTCATTGGCAGCCCTGTTTTAAAGCTAAGACAGGCGGCTGTACACCAACTGGGAGAATGAATGCTCAGGCTACGTCTCACCTAAAAGGAGATTTACTATTTTAGGAGAAAAGGAGTCTCACTTAGGAGATTTACATTTTATTTTAGGATATTTAGGATGTATAATACATCATTGTTGGCAGGCCCTGTGGCGGTACATTGTTGAGCTACCACGAAGTACGGGCGCAGGCGAGCATGCGACGTGAGAGGGCGCGTGTGCAGCAGCTTCGCAGCGCACAACTTTACTGAATTAGACGAGGTCAGATCTCTGCTGACTTAACCCATGCGCTGCAGCTTGTTAGCCTAAGTACATTTGCTCCAAGTTTATCTGACTTTAGAGCCCTTCGGTAAAAAAATGCTAAGCCTAAAATGAGGAAGCATCAAAGACAAAACAGGTGTATCAAAATATGTAAGCATTTCTAACCGTTAGGCTTCTCATATTGACTTTTATTCCAGTCATATTGTTAGAAAATGAGCCATGATATCCATGGGATGACGAAGCTTTGGAGACGCCTCATGAAAGCGCAAATTCCCCAGCCACACTAGCTACGAAGCACCGACAAGCAATCAAGAATAGAAAAGAAATTTACAAAACTTCGATGAGGAATGCAGTAAAGGAAACAAGTCTGTTCTTTATCGGAATGCTTCCACAAAATTTCGATTAGTTTATAAAAGAATAAGCGTAAAAACAAATAAGTCTTTACGTTTAATACGCTCGTCTTCATTTCAATCTACATGCAGAATTTAAGACAGGAAAATTTGTCTTTAATTAGAAAATTCCCATGACAAAAAAAAACGTGAACCAAATAAAAATTAAAAGCAGTGATTTTTAGATTTTTACAATCAATAACAATAACTTCACTACAAACAATTTCGCACGTTATGTTAAAAATTATTTGTTTTATGGCTATAATTGAGCACAAATGATTTATACTAAAAAAGATTCTCCGGTAAAGTAATTTTTTCTCCAATGACCGGTCATCACAGTTGAAGCGCTTTTTCAATATCAAGAAAATTTGAAGAGCTGCTCAGTAATATGCATAACCGTATTTCTTGGAATGTGAATAACTTTCCGACTTTGAGTCAGTAGACGCTAACTGGAAATTCAGGAATTGGTCCATTCGTCAGGAGCGATTTGAATAAGAGACCTGTGCAGTTGGTCTGCAATTTGCGTCTCACGTCGGCCCCAATGACTCGTGAAATGATAGGTGAGGCAATCTCGAGGCCCTCAGCCCGCCGCCCTCATCTAAGTTTGGTGATAAAATCTTTCTCAAAGAAAGTTAATATCCAGTGCTCACGAACGAAGACGCATTAAGGACTCTCTCTGGCTGGCTCAACCTCAAGTTTCTGAGGAAGTCGTAAGGGCGCACAAATCGATGTCCGTGATACGACCGTCATTTCGTTTTCCCATTTTCTTCTCGTTAACAAATTGGCGGTTTTCGAGTGTCATGTTTAATTGAGTTTGGCTTTCTAACTAATTTGTGAAGAGCCAATGTAATAGGTCGCACCATAAATCCTGTCCGATTTTTACTACTGTCGTATAGCAATGAAAATAAATCAAGCAACATTTATTTATTCAACAACATGTTCACCATCGCTTAGAGACCTGTCCACCTGCTTATCAATCTTTCACTGCCTCGTTCTTGGAAATTTTTGTTTTTAGAGACAAAGAAGAGCTTCAATTCATTTTCAGCTTTTTCTCTGTCTATTATAGTTTTCCCTTTAACTAATTGTTCAGACTCCTTAAGAGATGGAAGTTAAAAGGAGCAATGCCTGGAGGAAATGGTGGAAGAAAAGTAGTGTTTTGAATTCAAAGTTTGAATTGTGTCAAGGTCATTCGTGCCGTGTGTGCAGACACTCATTGTCATGCTGGAAAATGATGCCTTTTCGATTGACCAATGCTGGGCGCTACTTTTCAGAGGCAGTATATAGTCTTTCAGCATGCTAAAGAAGCAGTGCTTTGCATTTTTTAGCCATTGCAAAGAAGCTCATAATGAATGATTCCTATCATATTCCACCAAACACAATACAAAATCTTTTTCGGACGGAGTCCAGTTTTTGGTTGTGATTGTGGTCAAGCATATCAATCAAGCCCTCGATGTTAGCGTTTAACATTTTTGTACATAATGTATTTCTCGCCTCCGGTAATAACCCTATCAAAATAAAATTACAATTGGCGGGAATGCAAAGATGCACAGATATTCAGGCTCTGCTGCCAACGATTAGCAGCTGAGAGATCTAAAGAAGTCACTTTCCAAGATTGGGCTTCTTTTCCACCTTCTTTGAGTGGCGTTGAATTGTCATTGCACTCATATTAAGTTCAAATCCCAATTACCTTACGGAGACTGCAGGATTAGTTACTACCTTTTCCCCCGATAAAGCTAAAACATACTCAACTGCATGACCGACCTTTCCGAAGTCTATCTCCGAGGCTTTAACCATTGTTTCAAAACTTTTGGAATCATCTTCTGCATGTCTGTTCAGTAACTGCTTCTAGACCATGCACTTCTTGAATATTTTTGGCAGCTGTTGACACATCATATCGTTTGGGAAATTGAAACAGCATAATGTGTTTTATGTGTTCGGTTGATGGTTCCATATTAATTAAAGGGTTGGAGATAAATATGACAAAATGTCCCCAAGTATTTCACTGCATAGTGCATGGAAGACAACAATGGACTGATCGCCTCCCAGAATAGATCTCAAATTTATACCTTTCTCTGTAATACGAGTTCAAACCATGCAGTAAAACGAACAAAACTTATGGTACGACCTGATATTTGAGTCACCGGATCGCATTACATGCATTTCAAGCTACGAATAGGGTAAACCGAAACGACCGATTTGATCGAGATCGAGTTCACACATACATTTACGCAGAATGCCTGGTTATTTATTCTATTATTCAACTATTTACTGAATGGTCAACTTTATTTACTTAATATAGTGTTTCAAAAAGACGTGAGTATTTGTCATTGGGGCATTAATTTGTGTCAACCTAGCATAATATAACATGTTCAGAATGTAATTAATCATGATTTCCGTTAAGCTCTCGTTGTTAACGGGGTGGTGTTGAATGGGATTTTACATGAAATTCAATACAGAGCAGGTGATCGTGACAATTGTATCAATACAATTAAATAGTCCAGTGCTTTCAGCTTATCCTGAAATAAAATTAGTTGCCGTAAAAAATAACTATTGATTACAAATATCAACGGAGCGAAACTAAACCGAAGGATATCCAACGATGCATACCCCGGCCTCCATTATTTAAATTAAAATGCATCTGTTTCTTGACTTTCAGACTGCAACGAGCGCTTAAGGATCGTAACACATCGACACATCCTGGGTATACGTGCGTTGATGGTCGTCAGTGGCTGTAATAACTTCACGATCGACGAGGCTAATTGCGTCCACTCACACGGAGTCACGTGCTTAGAGTGATCAGACGTATAAAACAAAGCAGCATTTTGAAATGGAAGTAGTTCTACCATGTCCTGATCATGGTCTGTGAATAAACCGGCGGTTACTGACCTGTGTCTTCAAAGTTAGATTCTACCCTTCTCTGATCATTGCAGCAGTATAAGGGAAACCTGTGGTGTCCAGGGTGGTTAAATTATTTCCTGAAAATAACATCATATTTGACTTGGAAGCAAAGGTTACTATTTTGACACCGCAATAACGCAAGGACAAATTTTTGTTAAAAGTTATTACCTTTTATTTTCCGAAGCGTGCGATCCATCTTGTCTCTGAGATCAGAGACCACCCAGTGTCTCTCATGCTGTAGAGAGTATATTTTAAATAATTGTTTTGATAATAAATTTAGGTTGATAAATTATACACTGTGGAACAATTTTTTACGAAACTTTTGTTTATTGTAATTTTGAGGGAAATTCTTCCCACATACGCCTCGCGTGGCATTTTATGTTGAGCCTGTAGTGTGGGCCGGTGGGATTTTTTTGTCGATTTGATCGGGGTTCGGGCGGTGTGTTCGAAAGTCTTGGTTTTTGAGTTTAGTGTGTGCTGTTCGGCTCCTTCTCTTGCTACCACGTGAGATGGTTGTGTGGCCAGCTGGTCTTGTGGACGGGCATCTCGCTTACGATGGTTGCTGGTGACGTAAATAGGCCGTGATCTGCCACTGACCCTCGACCTCATTCACTCCTGCTACTACTTTTACCTTTTAACTGTTTTTAAGTTTGTGTGAATGTGATTTCATTTCAGTAAACTTTCGTTCGTGTTTTTAAATTTAAATACTCTTGAAGATGTTCGGCGTTTTTAAATGAATTAATTGGACTTAGGCCTATTGTGTTGAACCGTAGTTGTGCTACTGCCTTCTGCATTGAACTTCAAAACTGAAACTTAAATTTAAATTTTTTTTTATGGGCTGCGACCTGAATTTAGGCGCTGCCGTTGAAGATTTTCATGATCTTGACCTAAATTAATCTTGAATTAAGCTGGTGAGGTTTCTAACCTTAAGAGGTGGGCTAACGCCTGCTCTGCGAACCTTCCAGCAGTATTTTTCTTCTGAGCCATGACTTTCACAAGTTGAATCATCTCCCTGCTATTCTTTCTGTCCTTAGACCGAACATCTACCTTATACTGTTTTCTACTGAAATTTCTAATTGCCTCTTAAAGTGGTTTTACGGCCCACCGAGTATGGCAATATACTTGGGTGAGTTTCGTGGTTATGGTTTGTTTATCATATTGAAATTTTTCGTACATCGGTCTGTTGGTTCTTAAACTTACCATCTTTCTTTTGTTGCTTCCTTGGTATACAAGTTAAACTCAGCTTCGCTTCCGTCAGGGCTCCCGCCTGCTGGCTGTTCTTTGTCTGGTTTTTCGCTGAACCTGCAGTGTCTGGTGCCTACGATCAGGTTTTTCGTTGTTGTCAGGGTACGTTGTGCTGGAGTGCTTCCGGCCTCAATTTTCTGCGGCCTAATATTGAAATATAAGCTCGTTAGGGTTCGTCAAAATTCCACGTGATTAGGCTTTGTAAAAATCGGATTGTTGCTCGTTGCAGGTGTTCATGGTTCTGTCGCGGGCTACTTGCTCCCTCCGGTTCCCGTACTGGCTTCTTTAACGATTAACCGTGGACCTAAAAGAGACGTGCACCGTAATGCGATCTAACCCTGTTAAGTCTCTCATTGACGCAACGTTGAATGGCTAGGCACCTCCTATTCGGGGCGTGGAACCATAATCAACTTAATATACCTATCAAGATATCTTGAAGATCTTGCAATAAATTATTCTAAATTGAACGGTAACAGTGTTACACCGTCATTTTATGGGAGTTCCGTACTCCATATAATCTGAATTGAATAGAAGTCTAAATTCAATATTCGGGGCGTCAAATTTAAACATTCGTAAATTTAAATTTGTTTCTTAATAATAGTTTTTTTCTATCCTTTAATGTAGTGTGCTAGAATATCTTACAATTTTTATACTGTTTATAATTCACTTTTCTCTGTTAATTCCAAAAAAATTAATTACTTCTCCTCTATCATTGACCGTTACAGAAATACAGCACATTTCAATGTTATCATGTATGTGTGGAATTGTTATGTGTTCCGCTACTAAATCTATGTCTAGTTTTTCGTTTCAGAAAAATTTCTGAGCTCTTTACTTTGTAAGATCGCTACTAGAGGATGTAAAAATGTCCCTGATATATTTTGCTATGCATGTGGGTATTACATTGAAAAAAAATAGTTATCCATAAATTCGTGAAAGGTGAAAAATTGTGGATAGCGTTCAGATTTTATTTTGAAACGCCCACTGGTGATCAAGACAAACCATGGGCCCCTATAGTGCAATGCCTTCTACCATTCCTAGAGTATAGAGAGAGACGAAGAACCATCAGGATGACGGTTACGTTTGCATAATTGATGTGACATAGAACAGAGAAGTGAAGGAAGACAAGCTCTTCAGTACACAGACATACCATCATCTAGAGCATCTGCCCCACATGATGACTGCTTGCCAGTACCACAACCACCAGAAAATGTATGTATTCTCACCACTCTCTCCAAAAGTCTTGATGAACTTAAATACAGAAGATGTATGTACATATATCAATGCTATTCAAGTCTTTCTTGAAGTTGCTATCTGTAGTTATTTCCCTTATCAGATAAATGATGCAATTGGTATTTCATCTGAAGAGGCAAGGAGAAGCAGATGTCAAGAAATAGAAGAAATTTTGTACCAATAACGACTTTGGGGCCACATTTTCCAAATCAGTGTGGGCTAGATGATTTAATCAAGGACTTAGGTCTTACTAAGGCCGCCGTCCCACGGAGACCAAATGGTAACATTTCGTCATAATCGTCAACGTGGCGGTGCCATTTGGTCTGCCTAGCGCTACGGAACCGTAAGATTTCGACCATGAGCTACGATGCATTTTTGGTATACGTATCGTCACCATTTGATAACCAAAACGCCGGAGAACTTGGTTGCCCATGCTTATTTACGTGTATTCAGAGATTATGTCGTTTTCCTGACTCGGCAAACAGATACAAAGGGTTTTAAATATTTTTTTATCGTAGCATCTGTAGTTGATTGTATTTTTTCAGTTCTCTGGTCTGGGGTCTCTCCAAATTAGCCCAGCCTATTTTGACTAGAGAAAAGTTGAGGTGAAAAAGGCTTGCTTTTGAGAGAGTGATCTACATTATGAAGATGCCAAATTTCTAACTGTTGATGGTAAGCTTTAAATGTTTCCATAAATATCGTAGGCAGCACATGTATGTGATTTACTCTCTGATGTTTCATTTACCTATGTTTTATATTGATATAATCTAAAATATCTCCAGCATTGATGCTTCTAAGCTTGAGAATAAAAAGCAAGGCGAAAATTGCTACACGAAGTCATTTTTATTAAAATGATCAAATAAAACTGAACGTTTCGGACGAACTGTCCATTTTCAGCAAAAAAATCTCTTCAAAACGAAACCAAAAGAGGAAGAATTAATACACTGAAGAAGTATCTAAAAAATCTAAACTTTAAAAAAACAAGAACAACGGTAAAATAATATAAGAGGAAAAACTGAGGAGCTGAATTAGGTATTGGCAACATGAAGTGGGAAAGCACTTTGGGTGTCATTTAGTATAGGTTTCTTTTTGTAAATTTGCAAAAATTCGAGAAGGCGCAGACATGTTCTGTAAGAGGTACTGGCCAAGATTTTGAAATCATTTAAGGAGACCGGAACATTGCACTCTTCTGCATGAGATCTAACAGAGGACAGTGGGGGGGACCCAAGATGAAGACCAGTTCTGCAACTACGCCCAGCATGCACGGAAACTCTAGTCATCAGGGTACGGCAGGTAGGACCAACGTACCGCGATTCACAACGTGAACAACTGTATTAGTACACCAGAGACGAGCACAGTGAGGGTGGCAGTTTGTCTTTGAAACGAAATAGAGAACCAATTGGAAAATTATTCACGAGGACCATTTGAACTTTGAGCTGCGTGAAAAACTTGTTAATAAGAGATTTAACATCCTCGCTTAATTTCAATGACTGATCTCCAAAATACGGCAATTTCACAAAGTGAGCTTGTTGTGCACAAGATTGAACAGATTGAGAGTTATCATAAATTTTTGACAAAAATTTATTAATATGCCTGTCAACAACAGAAGATGATAATCCGATTTTTGTAAAATATCCTCGCAAAAAATCGAACTCTTTGTGTAACTATCGAAAGTTATAACACACATTATATGCTCTATGGACGAGAGTACGAATGCCGCAAACCTTAAAATTGTGTGAACAAAAACTAAAAAAGCTAGTCCCGAGCCCAGAAAAAGTTTTCTTCCGGAAAACAGAGCACTGAAAAGTATTGCCAACTCTCTCTACACAATCATCAAGAAATGGCAACCTCTCATTGTCTTCGTCTTCCCTAGTAAATCTAATATTGCTATGACGAGAATTTAACCATTGGAGGAAGAGGTCAGCATGAGCCTTCTCTCAGAACAAAACAAAGGTGTCATCAACATACGGCTTGTAAAATACAGGCCTAAAACCAGGAGGACATTCTTTTGACCAGTTTTGTTCATGGTGGTACAGAAATATATTCGCAAACGTTGTGCCGAGAGGTAAACCAATGCCCAACCCATCAACTTGCTTATAATATTTACCATTGAAAATGAAAGAAGAATTACAGACTGACAATTTTAGCAACTTTTCAACAATGAGAGAGCCCCATGAAAGTTTGATAATTTGCGAATGATTTAGATAAGCTAATTTCTATCGTTTCCAGCAGAGGTACATTGGTAAACAAATTTTCCACATCAAAGGCGCCATGAACAACCGATCAGCATTATTAAAACTGCTCAAACCATCTACAAATGCTTTAGAGTTATCTACAGTAAAACAATTCGAAACAACTTTAGAGTTGTCTACAGTAAAACGCTTCAGACTGTACAAAAAGTCAATCCAGACCTCGGAGTATTACCGATCTTTTCAGTCCAAGCTACTGCTCCGTGAGATTCGGATTTGGATGGGAGCTATTCGCATCTAGCAAAATAGGACAGCAATCAA
This sequence comes from Platorchestia sp. MABIK, assembly GCA_014220935.1. Lineage (NCBI taxonomy): Eukaryota > Metazoa > Arthropoda > Malacostraca > Amphipoda > Talitridae > Platorchestia > Platorchestia sp. MABIK. The sequence continues at coordinate 57,307 of JACJUY010002242.1, read as the reverse complement.
ATTTTAATTAATGTTTACTTTTAGATTCAATATTCTCAAACTTATCCCCTTCCAGCTGCCTAGAGCTTTCCCAATGGTGAGCTAAACATATTTTGTTAGACGATATTTAATTACAATCAAAGCTATGAACAGAGTGGACACTGACAAACTGACTCATTGGAAGTGGAATTCACTGTGGCTGGTTTTATTGACAAATCTTACTACACTACCATTATTACCATTATTTTTATCATTATTATTATTATTATTATTATAGTACCCTGCTTAGGGCTCCCTAGCAACCAAAAAGCCTTAAGATGGGAAAGAAAAACAACATCTACCAAAGAGAGAAGGTTATGGGAAATCTACCCACAAATTTTTATGTACATGGAAACAACGATTAAAGGGAGCTTACAAAACACGATAAATGCTGAATAAGAAACTAATTGTGCACATGACAACTGTCCATCAGGGAAAAAGATTGTCAGTGAATGAAAAAAAATTATTCTTTTCAATTCCCATCCCATTCATGCAATAGTTATATCCCATGAGGGAGACTGAGAAATCTATAGAAAGTGAAATTATTCTGGGATACTCACGGCATTTGGGTGAACTCTTTTGTTGCCATGAGGGTCAGAGTTTGTGGAGTTGATTGTTCTTCATCAGAGCTGCTCTGGTGTTCTGTGAACAAAAAAAGGGGCCCGTAGATTTTGTTGAAAACGGTTAAGAGAAACATGACAAGGAAAACTGAGAATTCCGCCTAAAATTGTTTTTAATTTTCTCAACAAATAAATTGGGAAGAAGAAACCAATCTCATAATTCATGTTATGTAAATGTACCATACAGCATAATTGCATCACCTACATGAACCCAAGACTTGTGTCCATTATGTGAACAGAGCAGGGTTCAAATTCAGTTTCATTCTATAGAATCAGCATTGGTTTTGCTAGGAGTAAAATTATTTATTATTCTTGTTTAAGACTCCCTAGCCACAACAAGTACTATCTGAATTATTAATTTTTCATGTTCAAGACTCCCTAGCCACAACAAATACCATCTCAAGAGAGGAACAATGAAGGAATCATTTAGTATGGACATATTCACAGACAATCTATCCATGAGGTGCGTTCCCGCACTGGACAACCAAATACATAGACACAGCACAGCAAGTTAAGAAAGGAC
>JACJUY010002242.1:0-37566 GCA_014220935.1 Platorchestia sp. MABIK | reverse complement strand
GTGTGCTGCAGGTAGTGTGCTGCAGGTGGTGTGCTGCCGGTAGTGTGCTGCAGGTGGTGTGCTGCAGGTGGTGTGCTGCCGGAAGTGTGCTGCAGGTGGTGTGGTGCCGGTGGTGTGCTGCAGGTAGTGTGCTGCAGCGAATTATCGCCGAGCGTATAATGGACGGACGTCACCAATCAAACGGGGGGTTTTGACCTTGTTGCGTACACTGCATTATGCGCAAAACAAAACGTCGAAAATTTTATTTCATATTCATTCTTCTCTCAAAATGTTCACAACATAATAAATGAACACTTTACTTTCCTATGCTTATAATAAAAACATCGGTGTACTCACTTGCGTTCATTTATGTGCTTACGATTGCTGTGGGTATGTTTTCATTTCATTCATCAATGAAATGTCACCAATCAGCTAAAATAGTTTACAAAATAACGCAGGAGCTAGAGCAGCAAATGTACTTAATTTCAAGATCAGCTTTAATACTCGGTTTTTCCAAATTGTCACGAAAGGATGCTAGTCTAAGTTGTTTTCAAATATTTGAACTTGAAGAATTAGTTTGTTTTAACAATGTCACCAAATTTTAAACTTTAAGCCTAAAAAACGAGTTTAGTCTTTGCGTGCGTTTTAAACATGTCACATACCCCAGTCCTTAGAAAAAAAATGAAGACCAATTGTTATTTCACGCTAGCCTTGCCAGTTTGAATTAGAATTGAATAACAAGAAAACATAATCTAATGCACCCTTACATACTCACGTGAAATATCTGCAATATTTTGTCGTCTAGTATTATGTACTACTCCCAAAATTTATTTCGAACATTCAAACGTTAGTGTCCGTGAGCCAATTTTTAGGGTAACTTAAAACTTGATCTAGGGGCTCATTCAATGCACTGCGCGCGATCTCTCAGTTCATGACTGAGTCATCGTGTGATGTACTGGAAGTTACCGACTTAGCAAGGTCGCGATTGGTGTGAGTTTTTCTTGTGACTGTGTTCTTCGCAGTTATTGCATCAGATAAATTGTGAATTAGTATTGCATCAGATGCTAAAAGCATGTTTATTGATGCTGTATTGATTGTTTACCGGGATTTTGAGGCGATCGACGGTTACGCTTATCTTTAGATTTTCACGTTGGTTGGCGAGCTCAAGCTGAGTTCAATTTTTTAATCTTAGTTATGAGAAGTGTTGTTCGTCCGGCTGCTTTGAAACTTGAGCAGTGGTATTCATACCAAAGTACTCTGGATAGATTACTGAACAAGTTTACAGAACAGTTCACATTCATTTGATTCATTTGCAAGTTATATTCATGAACATTGGAAGCTTGGAGAAGAAAAAATTATTTTCGTGAACTTATTTCAAGTAGCTCTAGTGGAGAGTTTGGTAAATAAAGATATAGGTAATCAGCTATGTTTCACGCTATGTTAATAGAAAATTATGTTAGTAGATGCACAATGGCTCTTTCTTCATGATTTGTTACATTTCTACAGTTACGATTTTTCTGGCCTAATTATTTTTGGCTTATAAACAGAATTGAATGAGCTATATTGTTTTTCAATGTCGTTTTTGAGTTGGAATAATGTAGTACAAAATTATTTATATAATGCACTTGGTCTCCTATGTGGGGACACATGTTGCCATGAAACGATGTCCTCTAAATGGTCCCTTCATTATCCCCTCTTCTGAATATACCGTTGTTGTATTATGGGAGGCGTAATTGCATTCTCTAAATAATAACAATGATAAATTTTCTGCAAGATTTTTTAAAGAAATATAAATTTAATATAACTCATGTGTTATAGAGTGGATGCAAAGACTTTTTTTCAAATGTGTAATGATGACATAATAAGTTACTTATTTTTACCATATGAGTAAGTGTAATTATATGCTGAATGCTGACCCTGTATTGATATCACAATAAGTTACATAGTTTAATGGTATTAACAAGTGCAAATGCTAACATTGAACAAAAAATAAGACCAATGTGTTTTTTACAGAGCTTTGTATCAGTGCCAACAAGAATAGAGAAAACGCTGGTGATAACCAAAACTCTGAGTGTATAATGAAAAATCGATTGCTGTAAATATATATCATGGCCAAAAAATAGCACCGCGTTGTGTGACTCTTGCCATTTTAGGACTTAGCACTCCTACTGGGTCCAAGAGAGATGTGCATTTGGGTCATTTTGTTTTGTAATTATTATATTGCCTTTTCATGATAGACATTTTTATATATTTTTTTACGTCCATGTCAGCTCGTCTTTCTGTCGTCTACTATTCTCTTGTTTAATTTATTTTTCAAGATTTGGAATTCTGGGCATTGAGTCCTGTGCAACAGTGCACCCTATCTATCATTTGAGGGTATGGTTTATTGTAAATACTTTATTGGTGGATAATTGCGCTAGCTAATTATGCTCCAGTTTTTTCTGTAAAACCGCATTAGTAATGCATGGAAATTCTTTTGTGCTATTCTTTGAGTTTATTTTCCATTTGGTTTTCTAATGAAATATTTTTCAGTGTTTGAACTTGTTATATAAAATGTTGTTCAGCATCCAGTCAATAAACAAGCACATTCAGTCAATTTTAAGTGCCTACCTGTGTAATTTATGAATGGTGCATTTCTTTGGCAAAAAATTTTTTTGCTTGCTCATTGGTCACCCAGCTGAGGTAGGGTATTGAAAACTTACATTGTAACTGTAATTCCATTTGTTATGTTCTTTAATGATATTTAAAATGTTCCCTGCAGGCAAATCATTTCCATCATGTCTAAAAATTTGAGAGATCTATCATGAACACTATATACATAATGTACATTGTACATGAGTGTTGAAAGGGGACTCTGTACACATGAGGTGATATATAACTGTATATTAAGAAAAAAATAAAATATGATATATTTTTTTGGTTTATTTCTTGATGTATAGATATATCAAGAAATAAATATATACATATATATAAAGGGTGTTGTGTAATTGGAAGCACATATTTTAACCAAATACAGAAAACGAAAAATAAAACGATTTTCATGAGTGACAAAAACCTTAAAACATGTTTGTTTTCGAGAAACGATGACCTGAAATAATTTTAGATTCCCGTTAGAATGGGCTTGACATGCAGCCGACGAGTAAAATCTATTTTATTTGGCGCGCGCTTCAGGCTATTCCTACGGGAATTTATAATTATTTCAGGACATCATTTCTCGAAAACGAAGAAATTTTGAGGTTTTTGCCACTCATGAAAATCGTTTTATTTTGCGATTGTCTGCAAATGGTTACAATAAATGCATCGCATCACACAACACCCTGTATATACCGGGTGTCCCACAAAAATGTCATTTGAATTTATTGTATCTCTGCTTTAAATTAACATATATGAAATGTCTTGTTTTCACAATGCAATGAATGTTGTTCCCTTTTCGGATAATTTAAATTTTTGAAAATCGGTTCATAACCACTTTACAGTGACAGATTTACTGAAACAGGTGGAAAAACTAATTGTTCAAAGGAAAAGTTTTCAAAAAAAACACTGGTGTTCTTCATTTCTCAATACATTACTTACTTCCTTATTTCATCATTTGAAGACACCTAAAATGCAGCTCACTAACGATCAAAGAATTTTCATCGTAGTAGAACATGAAGCAACGAAAAAGTGTGACAAGGTTAGAGTAGCATTTAATTTATTTTTAATTTTCTAACTGCGATACAAAGTTTTCTAATCGGACGAGTACCTTTCTAGGAATTTTTCATTAAATGTTCATCGAACTTTTTACAGTTTTTTCGTTGCTTCATTTTCCAATACATTAAAAATTCTTTGATCGTTAGTGACCTGCAATTTAGGTCTCTTCAAATATTGAAATAAGGGAGTAAATAACCACTCAGAGCGTTTAAATACTTGGTGGTATGTAGGATACATCATTATGAAATCATTTTTAACAGTAGGTATTGAGGAATGAAGAAGAACACCAGTGTTGTTTTTAAAACCTTTCCTTTGAACAATTAGTTTTTCTACCTCTTTCAGTAAATCGACCTCTGTCAAGGGGTTATTAAACGATTTTCAAAAAACTAGACTATTCGAAACGGAAACAAAATTTTCAACATTGTGAAAAAAATTTATTTCAAATATGTTAATTTACAGCGGAGGTATAATCAATTAAAAACTTGGGGACATTCTTGTGGGACACGCGATATGATGTAGACGCTCCTCAGAGGGATACAACTATTGTATCTATGGGAACTCGCGCTCCTTGGTGAGGAAAATGTGAGGGCCCGAACTAAGAGTTAGATAGGCGTTCTTTTTGTTGATATAAAATGTTTTTGTGATGTTAAGGACCACCTATTTTCGGTTCACTGCTATCCTGTTTTTAACACCTACTTGCTTCTTCAACTTTGATCTTGTTTCATGATATTTTTTCTCAACTTACTGTTTTTATACCATTTCTGCACAGATTCCGCGTTCCCTTAAAACGTTGATTGATTAAAACGTTTGTGCGATTGCTACGGTTGGTTCGGTTAGGTTGTGAGTAGCAGAATTTAGAAACCGACTGCACTGCTCAAATCCATTCTTGTCCTCTAGAAAAATGTGAGAAATAATAAGTGAACGATAATTTTTACCTAGTATGCTAAAATCAATTCTAAAAAAGGTAGTGAAATCATGGAAATGCTATTAATTTATGCCGGTATGCAAATGAGCAATTTACTTAGTGGTTCACATATGTCACAAAACGTAGTCCACGTGTTGCTTCCATACTAAATGGTGCCTTCCCTTTCCTCTCTTTAGATCTCATTAGTTGCGGATAGGGAGGCTTAAATTAACCAATAATTTAATCTATAATGTAAACGAGCGTTGAAAGGAACTTTGTGATATGGAAATTCCATTCCCATTCTCATGTTTGTGTAGTTGATTTTTGTTTGTTACATGCAGCATTTTAAACGGATTGTGATTTTATGTTTAATTCCCATATTACTTTGGTGTGCCATTGGTGGGAAGGCTGTGATTAATGGAAGTTAGATATTCATGTAAATTTTAATGTAGAGAATGTTTAATTTTTGTAATAAAAGTTAAAGAAACAGTGGGATTCCTTGTCATTTCTAATGTATCGTCTTATGTAACTGAGCTCCCAGTTGCACGTGCATCGGTCTCGGTTGCACGTGCATCGGGATGTACAATATTTCACTGAGCTTATTGGGTAAATACATTCGCAATGCATTAAGTATGAATGTATTGTAAGATCCAAAGCTTCCAGTGCAATATTGTACACCCTGTGAGGCGAGGCACGTGCAACCGGGAGCGATTTTTTAACCTATAATCCATGGACGGCCAGCCGCGATTCGAATCTGGTTCTGAGGTCACGGGTGATTCGTGGGCGATTTTGTATCCGATAACGTGGACATTTAACCTCTAAACCACGCGTATTCCAACCAAAATACAACCGTAAAGCCAACGCCGTTCCACCGGCGATACGGCCTTAATTTTCAACTGGGAATACATGGATTAAATACTTTCCTCCCCGACATCCAGGAGGTAAAAAGCGATGGTTTTGACAAATGTAAGAACTTAAAGATATGAAATGGAATACCTGCGCAATATATATATATGATTCACTCAGCTGACATGTGATCCCAGTAGCAAGCCATGACCTATTCATAAATTCTCCAATACTCGGTGAACAAGATATGCGAAAATAAACTGCTAATAATGTTACATTGCACACATCCGAAACGTCTTTGGTTGGAGTTTTATTTATGAACGCATATGTATGTAGACAAGTTAGATGGTTCCAATTTTGTACATGTTACAGTAATATAGTACCAAAGCTCCACGGAATCACTAACAACAGTAATTCAGAAGCAACTAGAACTAAATTTTATATTTTCAAATTGATATCCTATGTGAAGTTTTCTCCCTGTAACGTCGTGTCATAAATTATCAAAAGATTAAGTCAAATTACTAATTTCCGCATTGGCCTTATCATCACAGTGAAAAAGTTATCGGTGGTGCTGGACGATTATTTTTCCGCTTGTTCGTTTGGTCCACAACCCTTAGTGAGAGTTTGTCTTCGGCTGCCCGGATTTCAGAATTGCAAGATTCAAATTGGAGATCAGAGCTCGGAGCTTCGTTGTTTTGGAATCTACATTCGTAACCCTGTTCTCGCAATGGCTACTGCAGAGGTTGCCTACATCGATTGACGTTGACTTGTTTCTTTGATTATTTCATAATAATTTATAGATCACTTTCGAAAGCATCGTCGTTTTAAAATTCCCGCCCCCCTGTTAATTATAATATTTAAATTAATTACATGCTCTACACTCCTTAAATTTTGCTTTGCAGTAAAGCTTTGAGAATTCCCTCTATTTTATACAACAGGAATTCTTTCCATTTCTTCATCATTTTTTTTAAGACTTCGTCTTATCATCCCGCCTTTCTGCCATTGCTCTCATTTTCCCTGAACTTACCATCCTCCCACATTATTTATAACAAATTTTGATTAAAAGATTGGAAATAAGCATGATGGGCTCATTTCAAACCATCGAAATCCCGCATTTTACAGGCGGAATTTTTCTCGCGGCTTAACGCGATCTGTGTCCAGTTCAAAATTTCCCTAAATGCATTTTTTCGCCCTGCAAGTTTGTGAATTTGGAAAAAATAGTGATCGTTTCTAAATGACTGGTAAAAAATACGTAGATTACCATTCAAAAATAAAATTCTGAAACAGCTCTGAGTTATTATAGGATTCAAAGACTAGCCTAGGTGACCTGACAAAGATTTGAGTTTCAAATGATCATGCCTATCAAATACGTGGAAAGTTATTCAACTCTTTTTATAATTTTTTAAAACGCCAAGCATATCTTACGAGAATACTCACTTTGCAGTGCACTGAATGATCCATCCATTGAATAAAGCACTGAAGCCTGACACGGCAACCAAATAGATTAAAATGACACTGTTTACTTTACAAAACGAAGCAATCAAGCTCATCATCAAGTTCGAAAATAGCGTCATCGCCTACGTTTTTCTTTCAAGATGATCATGTAAAAATTGCACAAACGAACAGAAAATCTGATCTTCGGCAACAAGTTTTCGTCAAACTGACTTCAACTGATCTCTATGATGATTTGCCAAAAATGTTAAACAAACTCTGAGTTCCTATACCTGAAAATCCTAACTGAAACTTGCATTCTCTTTGTTGGTTTCAAATTATTTAATTCCAAACTTTATTGTATTTACTATGCCCCTACTTATTCAGCGAACAAAATTAAGTCTTAATCTTATATACCATCAAATTACAAGACAAATGTGAGGTATAAAACGATGAAATGAATGGCGAAACTGAAAAAAATATAATCCAACCAAATATTGTTTCGAACTCCAGTTCCTTGCTAAATATGATGAGCAAAAGCTCCAACTATAGGGTTACCGAAATAAAAAATATTTCTGGGAATAAAGTATACTATTTCAACAGTCGAAAATTTAAAGTTAGCGTATCTGTCTTGTAAGTACACATAAGCTTGTAATTAGTTGGAAACATAAGTCTATTTTCGTTTCATTACTCTAGGGCTTATTTTTGTTCTGTTATGTTGCAACAAGAGCCTTGTACCTTATTGGACTCACAATGTTAATATTGTTTGGAATCAGATTTTGAGTTCTATTTTTGGTATTACGTGTAACTATGTTTGAGCAAGCTTGGAATAAAAATATTCGGCAATCTTCCACAAGATATTTTTCACACTGGGACAATTGCTTGTAGAAATTTCCTCTGAAATGAGGGTTCTGCTCATAACTATTACCTTTAAAATAGATTTATCTTTTATTCTTTACTAACATTTCCGGGAATCATAATCGTCACCAAAGAATTAGAGCATCTATTTTCCTAAATCTGCGCTCTTATTCACCTTAAAAAATCAGACATTTTTCATACAACACTGCTTGGAGATCTTGAAGGGAATATTTCTCCAGCCCTTGAGAACTGCCAACTGACCTTTATTTTTTTGTGTTTACTCCTAGATATAAGCAACTATAAAGTAAGACAACATTCTAACTTGATTCGGCAGGTGAGTGATGCACGCATATCCAAACCAGGAATATGAGGCGTCCCAGTAGCGTTCCGAAATGTGGAACTTAACGTGTAGGGTTGAAAAAGTGAAAGAACCCAAGAATGATCTACGAAACTAAATATACTCGCATGACGAACCAGTTACACTATTCTTTCTTGAATAACACCAATTTCAGTCTCGCACATGAAAATGTGATTATTCTCGTTTCTGAATTGTATAGCGTTATTAATGTTGTTTCAATGTGATACTACGGAACAACAGAGCTGTAGAACAAAACAAAGCAAAACTGCCGTACAATTATCACTCAGAAGCTCTTTTTACATCCACTTCTGAAGCACTGCACATAACTCTTGCAGTACAGCTCACAACACTGCTATGTGGAGTTAGTTATCGTACCTGGAGTTAGCTATGCATCGTGGAGTTAGTTATCGTACCGGGAGGCCCCTTGCGCAACCGCCTCATTCGTCTGTGCGACTCCATGCAGAGCAGTGTGGTGCTGGAGTCGCTGAAGACCAATTTGAAATATTGTGCAATGCTTTTAATGATTCGGATCTAAGAATTTTAGAATCATTGTACATAGCCGAAGAAAAACCCGTTTTAAACAAATGAATAGTTCTTATCCGCTGGAAGTTTTTACATGAGTTTTTATAAATCTTCTTTTTTAACATGTCTGACGATCTTTTGTTTTCTTACGTTTTTCAGACTGTACTTACTGAGGATGGAGCAGGACTCCGAAACGTTTTATAGATTTGACGATGTGTAATATTAAATAATCCTTAACCTACGAGCAGTGTTCCTCGTTTTTAAATTCCTAACGAACATTCGATGAAAGAAAAATGATTTTCCTCACTATGTGACTGAAATAAGATGGGGCATATATATGTAAACAGAATAGGCTGTGGCCTCTGTCTTCGTAGTGAGGGATTTAAGCCTCATAGTAAACGAGGATAAGTAAAATTAAGAGCGGAAAAAACGCATAGAGAGAAATAATAGAACAGGTGGAAAATAGAAGTAGTAAGTGTCTGTTCTGCCTACCCATCTTCTGCGCCCCAGATCAACACGGGAAAATCACAACTGCAAGTTGTACATTGATAAAATCTTTATTTAGGTTTACGAATGAACACGTGATTTGCAATTGACGGCATGAAAGAATTTCGAAACGATATATCACACAGTAATGAAAAAAACAATGAAATGAATCAAATGTACTTAGTGTAACTGATTGATGTATGACACCACGCAATAAAAACCCACAGCACTTTACTCACCACAAGGGAATCCCAAAGTAAATATAGCGATTCACATGATATCTGAAGAGTGTGACCTTAATTTCAATTTGCACTAATATCAAGCACACAAATTCGGAGAGCATGAAGCCCTTGCCCATTTAACCAAACACGTTAAACTCCCTCGTTAATTCTGTACGCCCTTACATTGTGCTTTTCAATGTACAATTACCTTCCTAATTAACAACGATTCCCTGTTAAACTCATGGCAACCCATTCTAGGAGCTCACATTAGCACATTCGTTATGCTGAACACAATCATGATGAGCTTTTCAATGCATCATCCTTTATCGATCGACATCAAATTCCCAATTAAACCCGTGATGAACCATCTCATGAAATTACAGATTACACTCGAAGTCCCCAATTTTCTGCGCTGCGTCGTGGTGCTTCCTCTTGCCTGTGCGACTGCTTGAACTTATTCTCAACGTACAGCTCCGATACCTTCCCGTCTCCAGGGCTTGCCCAGCTTTGCGTCTGCCTGTCCATTTGCAACGCTCCTTCTCGGCAGATGTAAGCATTACCAACAACGGCAACTTGTCACCTTGTTCTGGATTTCGGTGGCTTCCGGTGCTTTTTTGCTTTGATGACTCAATGACCTTGAGAACTGGTGCCGAAGTACCGTCAACCGGCGGTTGCACGCCGCTCTCGAAAACGTCATTTCTCATCTCGTTCGTGTAGCCAATAAAAATACCCCGTTCTGTTCTCGCGCTCTGCTTTTATACATTCCCCTTGCTTTCTTCTAGAAGGTTCGCTAGTGTTCTTGGTTCTCCTGCCGTATCGTACGATCAGATTGGTAAAGCCTCTGCTTGTTCTGACACATTTGCTGCTCATTGGTTTAAGGCCTTATGAGACTCCGCATTTCCCCATTCGCGGCAAATCCCTGTGTGTTGATTGACTGTTGCATGGCGGTTCTCCTCCTTTTGTCCACGTCATCGCTCTGCACACGGTACGACACCCTCAAGTTGGGTGCGTATTCTTGCGCGTATATTGGAATGCCGATGGCACACCTTAAATGCCCTCTTTCCTATCATATCATTCATTTAACATAACTTGTCATCCCTCTTTGTGTTTACACATTTATTTAACCATTAAAAAATTTGCGCGCACAGTTCGTAGTTGATCTCTGTCCTCCTTCAAACCCCAATTTCACCCCCCTTTCTTCAGGAGACGCTTCCCCCAATTCACCCTCACGGATATACCCCCACAAGCATAGCCCCACACATGGTAGAAACCATGGTCCCACACTAGCCCCAGCTGTCTTGCTTCAGAAGCGCTCGTTGCTGTTTTCCCGCGCTTTTATTCCTAGCTACCTAACTATGGATTGTGTATGTTATTACCAATATCATTACACACACTAAAAGTCACTTCATGCAATTATTATCTTAATTTTTTCCACCGCAAATATGGATAGTCGAAAATTAAAGTAACAAATCAATTTCTCACACACTGAAAATCAAAAGCTTTCCTCGCATTTAACGTGGTCAAATTTGTAAAAAAGAAAATTTCTTGAAGCACAAGTGCGTCGCACTGTGACTACACTGTTCATGTATTACGCAAGTGGTGCACGCAGTGTCCAACATGAAGGCATTACCCTCATGCCGGCAGTGGTCGGCAGTGGTGCCTCAACATGGCACCGGTCCACGAAATTGACGGACGGCGGAAGAAAAGACGCCGTATCGGATGGTAAGGTATTGCAGAGTCTGAACTACTGAAGTTATGTGCTACTAGTGAGGGCGGAAGATGGTCTGAAGATTAGATCAGATCTGCCCGAGATCTCCCGTTGAATCTGACGAGTAGCTCGGATAAAGATAAGTGTCAAAGAAGAAAATCTCGACAGTGAGAGTCGCTATGCCGTTTGTAAGATATGATTGTCAGCTGTACTCCTGTGGTATTCGTAATTAATTAAATTCTTGCCCCCAAATTCCTAAGGTAATAAAAATGGCACATTTTCGACATGGGAAGTAGCGCTCGAACTCTTTATAAAGCAAGGACTGGTGCAGCTGTCTAATTTGGCAACTTGAAAACAGTTGTCATTGCCCCCATAAGGGACAGATTGAGTTCACTGTGCATGCTGAATATATCGCAAAGATAAGCCAGCTTTATCACTGAAATGTGCTGTCAGCGGGACTTCTTTTCTGAGAGAAATCTCTGTAATGGTTCTCATGATTCTAGCAGTCGGGCTAGAGGTTTTCCTTGGGGTACTATCTTATTTCTGTGTACAAGAGAAGACGTCTATACTCCAAGTCCGTCTCTTCACGAAGCTGCTCAAACAAACGCGTGTTAAGGACGTGTGCTTTCATGTGGTTAATAACTTCAACAACATCATTCAATACACTGTTAAATTCTGGTGACATTTTTCGTCACCCCCTCATTTTTCTATAAATGATATAGAGCGTAGATTTATACTTTCAGGTCAACCTCCTTATTAAACCAGACAGTCGTCCGGTCATGGCAGGCAGCAGCTCCGTTTGTGCATTTGCCGAAACCAAAGGACAAAGATTATACACATAAGAAATCCTCGTGTACATTCTCCTGTTAAAGACATTGCACGTAAACAAGTAGTATTGCCGTGTTGTCAATACCTGTATATTCGTCAACCCTGGAGTGCGTACCACGGTAATGTACTAATCCTCTCCAACATTTGTGTCCAATGTCTTTGGCTATTTCCTAAATGCGCATAGCCAAAGTGCTGGCCAACAAAGGCAAATGTGCTATATTTTCAACAGGAGCCTCTTTTTTGAAATTCAAGGCAAGTATATTTAGTGCAGGGAAAAGTCATTTTTTCACCAATAGTGAATGGCCTTTTAGCCTTAGCAAAACGGTTAGCCACCCAATATGAGGCTTTAAGTGCATGCATTATCACTTATAGGCGTGGTGGATTTCAGAAATTTTTTCTGTCAAAGTTCAATTTTTTTCTTTCAAAATAGGTCAGTGGCTTATTTTTTTATACCGGGTGTTTGGTGTTCATTGCCTCATTAGGTCGCCGCAGACTACGTAGAGCGTGTGTGGGGTGTGGGAATCACCTGTCGTGATACATCCTAATTTCAAGTAAGTTTCATTGGTAGAGTCTGTTAAAAGCTTTCTGTTTCTTTGATGTCGAAGGGTCAACTACAGTCTCTTCCCTGGGCCTTTTCCTCTTCGCAAGAAAACTTCCTGAGGACGCCTTTTTGATACTCATTTTTGCTAATTTCAGCGCTCAAAAGACCGAGACGTAACCTGGAAATGTAGGAAGATAAAAAATAGTTAACCTCAAATAGTAAATAAAATGGAAGGAAGTAACCCTTTAAAACGATATAAAATTTCAAAGTTTTTGACAAAGTGTTTTTAGTGTTAGTGTTAGTTATAATTAAGCATTAATCTACATTAGAGGTAGTGTTTTCACATTTCCCAATTTTATTTTTCATCATTCTCTCATAAAACATTTCTTTGTTACCTAAAATTTTGAACATTTTCCTTGCACTAACTTAGTATCATAATAGCTTTTCAAAATGATAAATGTTTAACTTTCAAAAAGAACCGCCTAAACATTTGTAAAAATTCGTTACCCATACATATAAGTGATATAAACTCATTTTAATGTTATAACAGCTGACTACAAACATGGAATGCAAAAGCTTGGCGCTGCTTCTTATGAAACAGAACAACAACGGAACATGTTTAGTTCTCGTCTTCTTTGCTTATACACGTTCGGGAAACTTAACAAAGAATTTTTTAAAAGCGGACCGTATGGTGCTTTCGGGACACAAAAGGCTGCATTTTTCTTTTGCAACCCAGTACCATTGATCCACGGACCGGTACCGGTTAGTGGCCTGGGGGCTGGAGGCCACTGCTCTAGAGGAAAAGTCTTGGCAAAAAGATATGAGCTGCTTAAGCGGGCGTGTTTGAACTAAACCCATTCCTCACAAACTTTTGGAAATAAAATAAGCTGCTGTTTAGTTGAATATCTGTGTGCACATGGCTGAGCCCACATTATATACTTACGCATTTACTCACGTTTATGTGAGCGGTTTTCCCTTTGCGCTACGCAATTTTATTCAAAATTGCTGGTATAGTCATGAAACGAGGTGCGCGGAAACCTTGTTCAAAACTACTTGCTATCATACTACCACTTAGAAACAAACTCATGTAGCATTTTAATCACTGTTCAAATACTGAATTTCAGTGTCAGTATTACGTTACCTCGTGATGAAGTTGCAGGGCTTTAGTCTTTGTGAAATCGACATACCTAAATTTGGTCGAGGACTGATTCAGTTTTGTGTTACGTTAGTAAATAAGTAGCAGTTCACAGGCCCATTCTCGATCAGAAAAGGATTTGAAACACTCCTGCATTGGTCATTTAGAGTTTTTCAAACATGAAATTCTCCTGTGGATCTGAGTAACTGATAAGCCTTTGAACAGAAAAATTTCATCGAACCCTAAAATTTCGTAAATTTTGGCTTGTAAGATCAAATTTTTCAACACACACTTTAGAAGCCCCAGCTTTTTTTGGGCAAACGGCTCGTAAATGATATTTTTATTCCAGTAAAATCATACGATAATTTTTAGATTGTTTACATAATCATCGAATTGTATACCTGATGCTTAGAAAACTGCAATAAGTAGTATTTAGTACTCGTATTGAGTTGAGCTGATATATCTTTTTAGATGCAAGCAGTTCTCGGTCTAACATTTCAGATGCCAACGCAGTGACAGATTTTTCTATAATACGCAAATCTTCAAAAAATAAATATACTGGTGTAAGTGCGGACCATGTCTAAATGAGGTTCTTACGTCTTGAGAAGAACAGCGTAAATGGCATAAGCGTATGAGTGCTTTCATTGACGTGTATGCTCAAAGTTAGTGAACATTTCTACCAAATTATTGAACGTAAAACAATTACTCGATATTTACGTGGTCCCAAACAAATTGGCAATGGTGAACTTACGGAAAATTGAGGCCATGACATGCAACGTTAGAAGTTAGAGCTTCATTTACAATACGGTGTTTAATGAGCTTACTATCACGGGATGTCGAATCATTGAAATTGTACGCAAAGTCTTGATGATTTTTCGCTGGAAATTCTGACTGGAAAAGTAAATCCTTTACTTCCCTTGCACAGTGATTTGAGGGGACGGTCTACCCAAGCAAAGAAGTCCTTAATTTTCGGATGGATTTCTCTGAAATTTTCTCAGTTAGTGTGAAATGCTTCAAAAATTATTTTATTTTTGATGTGTTTTTCTAGTATCTGCGCCTAAAAATTTTTTTTTATATACAAACATTTTTTTTCAATTCTATCTTCTTCTACAATTTTGAAGTAACAGAACCGGAAATTAGTTTTCACATGGCTTATATATCTATATACCCATTAGGAATAGGGAATTTTTGATAACTTAATTTTTTGAATTTTAGGAATTTTTTGAAAAAAAATGTTACTTCTGATTTATTTTTATTTTTTTCATGTCGTGTAATTTTCAGAGTAACCAATGTTTCGGAAACTTGTATTCCTTATCGATAGAGCTTGCTAAGCCCTACCGAATGGTATTTATCCCATTCTTGTACCAATAAAATTGCGGAAGAAGAGACATTTGAAGAGACCAATTAGCAAGTTTCCAGAAAACGTGTTTTTCTAAAAATTATTTTTGTTTTTCTTCCATAATTTTGAACTAAAGGTTTTTATACAATAAACTTTTGAACTTTTATAGAACTTTTCAAGTTCTCTCGAATGATATATTTGCCATTGCTGTAGCTTTGGAACTCTGGGAGAAAATCTACCTCAAATGACAATTAGTGTAAGTGTTCAAAACGTCCATTTTCTAAAGTTTTATTTCCACAAAAATGCATTTTTTTCCAAGTCAACTCTTTGGTTTTAGAGCCTTTTTCAAGCCCTTTTGATTGGTATGCTCGCCATAGCCGTAGCTATGATACTGCGGCTGTCATCGAGCTATGAATGAAAGCGTATGTACACAGGACAGCTGCATTCTTAAATCGTCAAAAATTATTACTCAGCGTTAGAATGTTTCGTTCAAATATGAAAGCACCATGAGTAGCCTATGAACGAACTCTATTTCTATTGCCGCAATGAAACATTCCCAATTATTGACCCCCAATAATGAGTGGTGGGAGGTGTTGCCCTGCGTCAAGGTCAAGCCTCATTCTCCCCCCTCTGGGGGGTGTACCAATCGGAGTATACGCAAGCGAGTAGTACCAATGGAAGCGCAAGAAAATCCTCTATAGCTATTTATTAGCAGAAAATCGACCATTCTTCCGACTTCCACCTGGACCGTCCCTTTAACAAACTTTTTCATACAACATAGTTTCTACAATGAAAGGCTGATACAATGTTTTACTCTTTCAATTTGAAGGTTTGGTCACATGAGCTCAACGAATGCGAATTTAATATATGTACCTAACAAGCCTCGGTCATGTACATTCATTTTAGATTTGCAAAATCATTGATCCTCTGAGTTTTCTATAGTTAACAGCTGACCGCGGAGAGTTAACGCACTGTTTATTTCCTTTCAATGGAGGGGATAGGGATCAATAGAAATTTTTAATTTGATCTCAAAACTACCATGAGGTTTTCTCACAACGAATAAATGATAACTTCTGATTTTAGCATCAAAATATAAGCCTGTAGATAGATTCTAACATTTAACCGACAATTCTGAAATATGCAACGGAAGACGATCAATCGAGTATGAATAATTGTATTAGTTGGTTGATCCCGTAAATAAATTTTAAAATTTTCTAATAAATCATTTATTTTGAAGTTCTGAATCTTTTCTCGCCCGTCAGACAGCATTTTATTTTGCATTCAGCTATACTATACACCATCCAGTCCAGCATTCAACCGTGTGAACGAGAGTTAATTAATTGAAACCTAGTCATCATTGCACCCTAGACTCGTCCTGTTACAACAATCCGACAGTGTCCTACACCCTAGATTGCCAGAGTAAGTTGTGACCCTGAATATTGTTACATTGTGCGGACAGATGAAATTTGTAAATCTGTTCGTAAAGATGTGTACATTAGTCAGCATTTCAATCGAGAAACCATATTTGAGCTTTGTCATTCGAGTCAGCATGTTTCTCCTTTTGTGCAAAACGTGTACAGCTTTTCTTCTTGTTGGCTTCCAACTCAGCCATACTCTGCTTCCCCAGTGATATTTTTTCAACTTACTTAAATGATTCACAGTTTCAGGTGACAAAATTTATTCTTTGTAATTTCATACAGCTAAACGATACGATAGTGTTAAATATTGACCGCTGACCGTTGTTCTAGTTTCTTGGCCGTTGTTCAATAATTGATCTAAATTGAGTAGCTCGATCTTTATTTTGCGCTATAAGATTTATGTTTACCTTTAACCAATAAGTGTTCCTGTGCCGATGTTTTCGCCTCTCAATATTTAGAGTGGATTTTCATATTTACGCTGTTATAATACAAAAAGTTTTTATGCTCAAGCCCGACATTACTTCATTTGTGCATCATTAAACTCATTGCTACATTGAAGTTCGTTTTGGTATTGAGTTTGTTTAGTTGTTTTTTGTGTTAAAACGGAGTAAGATGAAATGGCTTAATTTACCTTCTGTTTCCTCGATTACTGCTAGTGAACTGATGTGCCGATAGCCATCGAATGAGTAGCATTGTCAGTCTTGTTATAATTTATGGCTAATGTTCTCGTTTCTCAACAGGTTTCACTTGTAGCCATTGAACTCACAAATATACGATCCCACGAGAGTATATCATTCACTCCAGTTTCATGCATGAGCAGCCAAGTAGAGAGGGCGACTATGAACGCGCAGAAGCCGATGAACTACGTCTCAAATCCGCCACGATAACCTTAACCCCACATTCCACGTAACCCACTCATTTTGTTAACCCCTCAAGTTATTCCCTCTCAGAGTCCTCCCAGCAAAATAAAACTGTCCTTCAATAGTAAACATATTCTCTCCACACGAACCTTTAGCACATTTAAAGGGTGAAGATCTGTGCTCAATATTCATTTGTATCATCCACATCAGCTGGTTTGGGGGTATTCGATTTCATGGCATCAGGCTGAGAAACTGCGCCATCGTGGCTTCAATGAACTGTTTTTATGGCACAAGCAATGCCCCAAGCAATGAATTCCAAATTGTGTTTGTTTTTTATGACTCTTGTACTGCGTTTAAGGTTCGTTCTTATCTGCATTGCAATGTGTCTAAAAGACAAAACTGGGTAAAAACGGTTATTTAATATCAGAGACCTGCTGTTACTAACTGTTATTAAAAATTCCTCGTCGAGGACGTTACTTGTTGAAAAACAGGAACAAACTCGAACTAAAAGCTGAAATAAATTAAATAGAATTAAACATTTGCAATTTTCTCTCAAAAACCTTTCATAGTCCATTGAAATTTTAGAGTATATAAAAATGTTTGACTTTGAAAATGTAGAGCACTAAATTATTTTCGGATTAGGTAGCATATATTAAAAAAGTTTCATCAATTCCACTACATACAATATAACTCCCAGTCTCTACTATTATAATGGTTATCTAAGATCTTTTAATGTACATCAAAAGTTAACTACTCCCACGAAATTTTAATTAATCTGGTTAGTGAGCAGAACGTTAATCGTCTTCACCAATCTGATTATGAACTATTCATCCGGTCGTGGTCTTCCATAGTTAGTAGTTGTACTAGTCAACTACCACTTTTATCGGCGGAATTTCTTCAGAAGAGCTTTGTACATGTAAGAGTTTTAAAATTTTTGTATTGTATTCTTTGTTTCCCTAAGAATTATAATCTGCTACAGCATTGCATAAAGAGTTAGTGATGCAAAATAATAACTAGCGATAAACTTGCTTCTAATGTTGTAATATTAAAAATTTGATCAATCCATTTTGGGAATACCTACATTTGTTTTAGCGTTAAAACCATTCTTAGGCAAAATTATGCATGTTATATTTCAGAGAAATTGCCCGAAAAACTCTACTTCTTTTTTCTTTTTCTCAAAATTTGAGTAAATTTATTCCTGCCTATTAAAACTTACCTTCTTATTTACATTAGTGTACGTAATTTTCCATCAGAAGAATTCCGTTGGAATTTTAAAAGATTTTCTTGCGGGAAGATTTTGGAACTTATGTTATCTGAAGCTTGGTTTGATTTTGGCGACCTACTGGATCAGTGCCAGATTTGTAAATGAAAACTTTATTTTTCATTGCGTCTCGTAGATTTCTGTACTATAAACGTCTTGGATGTTAACGGATTTGTTTGCGAACGAATGTATTTCATTAAGGTAGTAATTATTAATTTGTGAGGAATTTCCTCACAGTTATTAGTGCGAGCCCGCCAGTAACATTACGGGGCAACCTTTTGTTGTGTCTGTGAGTTTTGTATGTTCAAATAGAGTTTAGCCGAACAGATGGAAGTCAGTCACCTCCAGGCCAGCCTTTATTTTGGACCAACCTCGTCCATCTTTTGATTTTCTTCAGTTACAGTGTCGAACTCATTTACGTTCCTTAGGCCGCGGCCAGACAAACAGCAGTGGAGCAGGGCAGAGCAGAGCAGAGCCGGCGCGGTGTTTTATGTTAGTGGTATTCCTATTAGGATGGCCAGACAAGTAGCAGGGAGCAGGATGGGGCAGCGCTGTTCGGAGCAAGCGGCAGCAGCGTTTTATCTTGGATGATAAAACACCGCTCAGGAGCTAGCAGTCAGGTGCACGCCAGAGTTCACACGGGGAGGACGTCGAACTTCTGATCTCCTCGGTGCAAGCTATACCTGCGATCGGGGGTGCATCTCATAATATTTCGATCATAACTATGTTAATGAACAATGATCATTTATGGCAGACGCTGTGGAAGTTAGTATTAAGTGTGCTTGTAAAGTTATTTATGCGTATATAGGTATTTTCCACCTCATAAATTGAAAAACTAAACCTATACCTAGCATTTTGTTTGTCAATACCTACACTTTAAAGCGTACCAATGACGAACATTTTTATCTTATGTCTTTCGTGTTAGGCGCACGGAACTAAAATTGACTTCAAACATACCTTTTTTATGTTTCAACTTTTTCTCGACCAGCGCGAAGTGCTGGGCATGGCCGATACAGAAATATTTAAGTTTACGTTTCAACAGTTACTTTGGTAAAAACAACTTTGAAAGCATGCAACTAAAAAACTATTAGTTTCTCTAAAAAACGGTTGTGATGTTCAAGTTCTATTGGAAAATAACAATTAAATTGAAACTAACTGACGCAAGCCAAATACAAAAGATCCTTATACACTTTGAAATTTTTTACTAATTTTTTAATTTGAAATTCGGGTTGTTATATCCATAAATGTATACCTTTATATACTTGAACGAATAAGTTCCTTGTTCTGTAATGTATTCACACGTAAATCACTGCAAAATAATTCTGATTTAGGTATCTATTAAGTTTCAAGTCATTCGTCAGTAAATTATTTGCATGATTATTCTATCAGCAATCATAACTTGCATATTATGCAATAAATTTTTTGTGGAATTTCCTGAAGCAATAGATAAACAGTATTAAAGCCATTTAATTCATTGGGTGTAGAAACATGCTAGGGAAATCGAAAGTAAAATACGAAAGTGTACGGATGTACTTGTAATGCTAATAACATAATGCGTAGCAAAGCAATATATATAAATGAACATAATTAGATAAAATGTAGCCAGTTCTGCAGCTATTTAATAAGCAAAATTTGAGGTAAGCACATCACAAAGCACTGCTCTTCTTCGGATTCAGGACCAGCGACTGTTGTTGGTTTGGCCACCCTAACCTGCTAGCACAAGCAAGCAGCTACCAGCGGGACAAAAATGCTCTGCTCAGCCCTGCTCCACTGCTGTTTGTCTGGCCGTGGCCTTAGAGTTAAATTGTGCGCAGCAAGTTGCGTCCAACATGCTTGCTCTCATCGGGCAAGTTGCCATTTTTCTGCATAGATCAGCGTAACTCCAACTGTTCTGAAGATGTGCAACTACGAGTTGATCTTTTCGCAATAATTTCTCGCCTTAGCTCAACTCAACTTAGCTTAGCTCAGGGCTCAGCCCAGCCCAGCCCAGCCCAGCCCAGCCCAGCCCAGCCCAGCCCAGCCCATCTTACTCAGCACTTTTCAATAATGCTTAGTGTGACTGTGTGTGCTTGTGTGTGTGTGTGTGTATGTGTATAATTGTGTGCGTGCCGAATTTTCTCAGCCCTTTTACTGGGGAGCAATATTCTCGGTGAATTACCTTACCTTGGCTGTTGCCTTAAATTACTTTACCATGGCTGTTGCCTAAAATTACTTTACCTTGGCTGTTGCCTAAAATTACCTTACCTTGTCTGTTGCCTAAAATTACCTCACCTTGTCTGTTGCCTAAAATTCCCTTACCTTGGCTGTTGCCTAAAATTACCTTACCATGGCTGTTGTCTAAATTTACCTTACCTTGGCTGTTGCCTAAAATTACCTTACCTTGGCTGTTGCCTAAAATTACCTTACCTTGGCTGTTGTCTAAAATTACCTTACCTTGGCTGTTGCCTAAAATTACATTACCTTGGCTGTTGCCTAAAATTCCCTTACCTTGGCTGTTGTTTAAAATTACTTTACCCTGGCTGTTGCCTAAAATTACCTTACCTTGGCTGTTGCCTAAAATTACCTTACCTTGGCTGTTGCTTAAAATTACCTTACCTTGGCTGTTGCCTAAAATTACCTTACCTTGGCTGTTGCCTAAAATTACCTTACCTTGGCTGTTGCCTAAAATTACCTTAACTTCGCTGTTTCCTAAATTACCTCCCTTTGGCTGTTGCCTAAAATTACCTTACCTTGGCTGTTGTCTAAAATTACCCGAACCTGGCTGTTGCCTAAAATTGCCTTACCTTGTTGCCTAAATTACCTTACCTAAGATTTGCTCATCTAGCAAGAGAGTGCAAACTCTTTCTCGAGCAATTCTTCCTTCTTTCTGCTTTCTTCTTGTTTCTCCTTTCTGAAACCTTAAAATCTCCTCTCATTTTGAGTCTCCGTCTGAAAGTCGCCGCACACTGGACCAAATTGAGTTCAGGTACGGGGAATCTTGTCATGTGATCTATTTTGTTGAAGTATAACCTGATATATTCCTTCTTTATATTTCTCCTTTTTCTGGCTGTATGTTAACCTATGCCTCAATCTTTCTTTACAGGATAACTCTCGCTGCAACGGCTACCTTGGACCTGTTCATGCTACTTCTTTAGTTTTCACTCAGTCCTTAACTCTTAGGTAAATGCTTCCTTATTTGAATTCCTTTACAAACTTGAGTTATATTAAAATTATGCTTAAAATTCACTAGCTTTCCCTCATTGCCTCTAAATTTCTTTCGCTTTTCTAGATTGGCGTTTATCGGCCTTAGCGGGTTGCTCATGCCGCTGCGTTCGCATGCCGCTGCGGTGTTCTGTATGCCCCGACGTTCTGCAATCGAATTCTCAAACTTGAAGTACTTAAGACATCTGTTCTTTGCAGAAGCTAACGGAAGTGCTGTCCAGAACATCTATTATTCATTTGATAATTGGTAAACCAGTTTTTTGCTGTGCCTGGAGGTACTCCTAGCAACTTTAATTTAACTGACAACAATTTGTCAATCAAACTGGAGGGTTTAACGCCTGCTATCGTTACTTCGTTGCTCTTGGGCTCCCGTTGGAGCTTTGCGCCTCGTTCCTTGTTTGTTCTAATAAATTTGTTGGTATTATTCCTATTTGTTTGACCCTCCAGAGAGAGTTGTGTGAAGAAAATTTCCACAAATTTAAAATAGTTTTACTGAAGTGATTGAATACTTTTAGCATGCCATTCATTTTCTTGACACAAACAAAATAAAAAATTAAAAAAATTCATTGCTTTGTTACACAAATTTGATTAATTCAACTTAATATTTGACATAGGCAGATGTACTAATTATTTAAAAACAGTTTAAAACTCATGTGTGTTTTTACCTTTTTCTGTCAGTGAATGAAGTCCGTCGAGTAGTAAAGCCGACATTCGATGGAGAGTAACTTTTCCAAGCTCGTCGCACAGAGATGCACTTTGCGTACAAATTGTAACGTAGACGTGACACTTGGTACCTAGAGTTTCAACATAATATAGAGCCTGTATTGTCTGTTGGAAAAATTGTTCAAAGTTGGTACCTATAGTCCGAGTCTCCTCAAACGATGGGCCAAATTTTACTTCGGGATGGCTGAAATATTTTTGTGGAAGTTGTTAGGGATTTTAAGTAAACTATCAGAAGTGTGGTGCATCAGGATAATTTACGCGTCTCCAAGGACTCGTCAAACCATCTCATTCTTTCAAAATGATTACCCAATTAACTGAGGAAGACTAGTGGACTGGGCTTGCTTGCGTTTTCCTCCTTCAGAAAAATAGAATGAGAATCAAAAGTTTTGAAAAGGTAATGGCAGGACATCTTGTGGGGATTCGTTTGACGTACCCAGAGTGATGTGCTTCAAATTTCTTGCAACGGTGATCATTTAAAGGGTACCATCCGAGGCCAGATTGGGCCCCCGCGGCACCCCTGACTCAATTTTTTTTGTCGAAAAAGGATCCTTATGGTATGGGTTATTGTGCCATGAAATATTATGGCGCTACGGACACCAGAACCCCCCTTAGGGGGGGTCCAAAAGGGGGCCGAAATAAAAAAAAATTGAGTATGTTTCTTTTTTGTGTCGGAAAAGGATCCATTCAAATCGTAACTACTCATTGAATTTTGATGCTTGATCAAAACCAAAGACAGTTTTAGAATCCTTGAAACATTTCTAACAAAGCTATGATTTAAAATTTGAATATTTTGAATTTTTGTTTTTGTGATATGCGAAACTTTATAATAACATCTCAAACCATTAATTTTGGGTATGGATCCATATAAATTTTTTTTTTTCTCAAATTTGAATGCAACTTATTATAACTTTGTTAGGAATATTCCAAGGGTTCTAAAACTGTCTTTGGTTTTGTTCTAGCATCAAAATTCAATGAGGAGATACGTCTTGATATACACATAAAAATGTTTCAAAAAACTCATTTTAGGTAAAAAAATGGCCTAAATCGAAAAAATGACGGAATTAAAAAAGGTTTACTTTCAAAAATACATATACTGACCAATTTTCAAGCGAATCGGACGAACAAAGTTTAAATCCCGTACCTATATAAATGAGGAACATGGTGAGTACTCAAATAAAATATATTTCTACATGTTTTTATGCACGATATTTCTTATGTTACATTGAAATTTACAAGGAAAATATTGCACATTATTCGCACATAAAAATAGATCAAAGAAACTGCATTCATGTACATGAATTGTCAGTGATATTGCAATTCAATAGTATATTTTTTTGGGGGCTCTCATGAATAAAAATACATTTCTACCATTCAAATTGTATCTCCTCATTGAGTTTTGATGCTAGAACAAAACCAAAGACAGTTTTAGAATCCTTGGAACATTTCTAACAAAGTTAGAATTTGTTGCATTCAAATTTGAGAAAACCAAAAAATTTAAATGGATCCAAACCCAAAAATAACGGTTTGAGATGTTATAAATTTTCGAATATCACAAAAAAAAGTTTTCAAAATGTTCAAATTGTAAATTATAACTTTGTTAGACATGTCCCAAGGATACTAAAACTGTCTTAGGTTTTGTACTAGCATTAAAATTCAATGAGGAGATACGTCTTGAAATATACAAAAAATGTAACAAAAAACTCATTTATAGTAAAAAAAATAAGGCCTAAATCGAAAAAATGACATGAGTATAAAAGGTTTACTTTCAAAAAGTACATATACTGACCAATTTTCAAGCGAATCGGACGAAAAAAGGTCCATATCCCGGATGGTACCCTTTAAGCAGTGAGCAGAGAAGTTCACTTGACGTCTCCTCAATAGGTCTCGATCCCCGTGATGACTCAAAGGTCACGTGATGCCTCATCCTAGAATTAGCGTCACAGGACACATTGAGGTCCTGCCTACAGTTTTCATGCCCAGGAGTGATGACGTACGTACTCCAGTGAAATTCAGCGTCTTATGATAAACCCAAACGACTGAAGAATGATGAAAAAACGATTTTTCTGATCTTGTTGGACAAAATGATTTATGTGGTCTCCAAACCCACCTAATTTATACCTCCACTGACTACAAAAAGTGGGACACTGTTGGAGAATAGATCAACTTTCGATGCTATCATTCAACCATAACTTCGAAGAAGGCAGTCATTTTTTGAGGGTTATTCAAAATGAAAAATGTTGTGTTATAAAGTCAGCACGTGAGAGCGATTGCGATAGCGTGTTGAAACAGCCATTGAAGCTGTAATTGAAAGTTATCCTTAGACAATTTTCTTTATGTATTTATGTTATGTTTGTGGGGAGATGTTTTTACGTAATGTATTTATGGTGATTTATTTTTTATCAAATACTCATTTTCAACGACTCGTGACACCCCTTTATGTAAGAAAGTCGGTAGGCATCCGTTCCGTGTAGAAAAGGTGACATTTCGTTTGGTGTGTGAAGACGTTTTAGACTCCTGAAAAAAATAGGTTGTTCAATGGTGCTTAAATATCTTTTTAGGTGGAAGCAAACAAGTGAAAACTTGAAACATTCTGTGGTTCTCAAATTGGAAAAAATAATCCGCTGAGTAGATATTGAGGACGATGCTTTGCTCCATACGTAAATGAACTCCGCCCGGCTGGCTTAATTCCAGGAGGCCATCTTTCGATGGGCAGTGTTTTGAGTGTGACCGTAATTTAGCAGACTTCTGCAAGGACACCGTGTCTTAAGCTGAAATGAGTACGCACCTCGTTCAATATCTTAGCAGCAGAAAAAAACGAGCAGAAAAGCCTTAATGAGGAAGCGGATTAGTTTCCCTTACTGATGTCCTGGTTATCTCAGACTTCATCTTACTTTACGGTAATTGAAAATTCCTTATGAACATTTTTCAAAGGAAAAACATGTGGTGTATTAGCCCACATGTTTTGCTGAGTTTCATAGGAGGAGCTCTCAGCAGGCCTGCTTAATTATAATGCAAAAATAATGAGAACCTCAACGCAAGCTCAGCCGCAAATTGTGGGGTTTTTTAATGAAGGCGCTTGCTGGTCCTAATTATGCGCGTTTTCCAATACCTTTCTGGCAAAAACTGAGGACAGTATAAATTTTCGTGGAATCTGTACGAAAATTTTTCCCCATTCAATGAAAAAGTTGCCGTATTCAATTTTTTTTCGTGGAAATTTTTCTAGCATTCAGCTGATTACACAAATTTACACAAACTACGCAAATGATAACCTGATAACACAAATACGAAAAAAACTTTCCGAAAATTCACAGTAAATTCCAAATTGTAAGATTCTAAACATCATTAATATGAACTTTTGCACTCGCAACTCAGCTGTGTTCTGCGAAGAGAAAGGAGTAAGGGAAATTTGTATGTTTAGAAATATCATTGGAACTCAAAATTTACCTTCTTTGTTCTGTGTGAAGAGCTTGGGTAATTTCTTATTTCTTGATAGAGTACACTTACCTGCAATCTGAGAGCATCATCACATCATTTTTTTATTGAAAATAACTACTATATATCATGCTCAATCATTTCGCTATTTATAACATGAAGAGTTGCATGATAACAGTGTTTTATGGATATTTTTCGATAAGACTCCAACATTACAGCTTTCTGTTTTATTATCTCATAACAATTAAGGAAATTAACAGTTAAATCAAAGCACACAGCTATGTTTCAGCACCATGTAACATTAAGTGAATCACAATCTTCCTGCCTCGATGCAGGTCACTCCGTTTTGACGAATCAGTTATGCATGGCAAGCATATGAGTTTGCGACGATAGCAGCCGGATTCTCAATTTTAGATTACGTTGTAGAAGTGTTATCGCATCATTATGTCAGTGTATTTCACACAACGACTTAAAACTGACAATAATAACATTGAAAACGGTGAAATGTATTATCCAGTACTAGTACATCACACTGCACCACTAAGCATAAGTTTCGAAGACATTTTTAGCATGGTTCCATTTTTACAACTAAACCTGTTTTCAGACAAACCCTGCTCTACAACTGGTATTTTGTATTTTTACCTATCTCACTATTTCTCAGTATTGTTCCATAAAACTTATTACTTTGATTGTTCGATTTCTCGTTGATAACCTTTCCATCTCCTATATTTGCTTTCCGTATGACTGTCGTAACTGATGCAAGACGAATGAACGGTCGAAACGCTCGTTGGATGACCGAGGATCTTAGGCCATCGATTTGAGGTTGAAGAGGCAAAACGTTTACCACGTGATTCTTTGTTTTCTTGTTTTTACAATGCGAAACACGATGATGGCGCCCCATTATCACTGCAAGAAAATATTTTTCTCGTGTGAAACATCGATGGCTTAAATTTCTGGTAATCAAATTATCATCCACATATCATTGAGAATAAATAGAAATTATAGTCATGTATTTTTCTCCAGGTACCACTTATTATTCGTTCCCCTAATTTTCAAATTCTTCCTATAAAATAGGTTTCTAACAAAACAATTATCCAACAAAATAAATCAGTTTTTCTTCTCAGCATTGGGGAAATTACACAGGTTCCTGAAAACCACTGACTCAATTTAGCCACATCGTTTTGGTCCCAAATAAAAATCGCCTTCAGCATCTGAGTATTTTAACACAGTTGTGCTAGCGCAGTGCAGTCCATCGCAGTAACGTCCGCGTCAGGTCAGGTAGCCGCAGCATCTCAAATGGTGGCCACGGCCGTGTGTAATCGCGCCTCTTCACTGAAGATATTTGCGCTGAAGGCAGCTACTGCGGTCAAGTGCGCAGTTTTGAGCAGCTGTTGTTGACACTGGAGGGGCCAACACGTTGAAAAGATTTTAAATGGCGGCATGCCTCAATCAGAGTGATGATTGCTTCTATGTGCGTTGAATAATAACATACAATCGGCAAGCTTAGAAAATTGACGACTGAAAACTGTCAGTAAAGCTAAAAATTCGATTGAAAAATTTTAAGCAGTTATTTTATCCTTTTTCATGTTTTTACAGCTTGGTGCAAAACTTTTTCGTCTAAGAATAAGATTCAGTATTTAAACAATAAGCTCAAGAATTCCACATGTTTTGTTTTAAATTTATTGAAGGTCTTTTGGAATTTTTTTGGTTTCTTACAAAATTATTGAGTAATGTATGTAAAGTATTGCATTAAAGTAATGCAATTATTCATTTAAGGAAGAATAACATAGAATGCAATGAATTTCATTCGGATTGCTCAGTTCTAAAGCATAAGTGATAATTTGTATATAGAACTACTTTTAACAGAGGATCGTTACGCTTTATTAGCAATCAGATGTACGGATTCGATAATTGGGATTCAGACATCCCACAAATGTATCTAAATATCAGCAAAAATAAATAGCAGGAAATTCATGTTGAAAATATTCAGGTCAGAAGCTACACCAACTCGTTTCGCCCAAGTCTTTGACCGCGCCTTGCCTTTGCTGGTCTAGTGGCCCTCATGATACTCCGGAGGCGGACAATGAAGTCAAAGACGAGGAAGTTACTTGAAATTCTTAGGACACCTTCCCTCGGGGTAGCCGAGCTGAAGGCTTTCGGTTTGACAAGCCTCATTTTCAAGAAAAATGTCAAAAATAGCTGACAGTCTTGTGAAAGAGTGGAAGGAGAGTGTACGTGTCATGGAAGATCTACTTTGTTAGATGAAAAGTCCGCTTATTAGTATGCTCTGCGATAAAGTTGCCCAGGCGGGAAGTGATCCTCCAGGCAAGCGAGTGGCTGCTCTCCTTAGTTTCTCTCAGTCTTTTTTTAGAGTGACCACACATTGCTGCTGTACAAGAAATACGCCAAGTCGTCGCACAGATACATCTTTTTTATAGATTGAGGTTTATTATAGGACTGTTGCAGTTTTTCAAACCGAGGAGAAATAGATAATTTAATCTTTGTAAATATACGTATATGTACATTGTATTCTGTGGCACTTCTCATACTTCATTCGAAATTAAGAATCTTGTTGAATCAAAATCGCAGGAGTCGCAGTGAGTATCTTTATTTCGATTTTTAGTATGGTGAGCTTTAAGCTGGCTGTGCATTTTATACGTTTCGAAACTTTGGTTCAGCTGCAATAAAAGATGAAGACACTTGACGAGAACTCTTCCTATAGCTGATTTCAAAATGTAATCACATTTGCAGCAAACTCACAAATTTTTTTGAAAAGTAATGTCGTCAAAGGGAATCAATTGTTACTTTGGTTATATTTACCATGGCTTAATATGAAATGGAGTTACTTTGAAATGTGAGTTTGAACAAATTTAGACCTCAAAATTTTTAAACAGTCTGAATCACCTTTAAATTTTTTCTCTAAACCTCAAAAATTTTCGTTGCTTGATGCGCTACGGTCATTAGAATTTTAAGACAGTAAGTACATCTTTTGATGGGTACGGGGATCTTTTTCTCAAAGCTTTAATTCTGTTCGTGAATCAATGACGCCTAAGAAAAGTAAAAGGCGGGATTTTTTTCAACCAGTCTCATGGTGCGTTCTGCTATTACATAAGTTTTCCACGCTCCGAATTAGGGTAAACAATTTTAGTATCGACTCTGGAGCTCGGTCATTTTGTGAGAGTTTGTTTTACCTTTAAAAGGTTATGGACAATACAAAGCATATTGTTCGTTACCCCGTCTATGCAGTTTATGGCAAAATTATTGCGCTTTCGAGAGATCACCAGGGTGGAAACTTTCTAAAGCATTCGCATTTAATAAGGGAGTTAATTGTAAATAGTTTGATGAATTCATTCACATGTCTTGTGAAAAATTAATTCATTTTCATCGGTATCACTCGATATCAAACTCTACATTAGGGAATGAAAAAATAAATACTGACAGAAACGTACTCTAAATTGTTCCTTGTTTCTACCTCAGCTGCAAGATCGCAACGCAAAACTTTCACACCAATAGCGGCAGTAATTGGAACCGTGCACATGGAAGAAATGAAAATTTCATGCTCTGGCCAAACTTGATTCGGCAAAGCACAAGCTGCCTGAGTAGAATAGATGAACAGTCTTCTCGTGACCAATATTGTAGATGATATAACATGATGCACATTGGCATCGCTGCCCTAGAGCAAGAAGATGCCAATAATTGGGAAGTTCGTTATAGGCAGGCAGCTCCGAATTCTTCCGGCATCACCTGATTTTATCCCAACCCACAATGATCGAACAACAACGGGTCAAAGCCTGTTTTCAAAAATTTGACTTTATTTGATTAACTTTAATGCAGGACTACCATTTAGAGACTGCGGTTTTTGGGAGGATAAGGTTTAGAGCATAGTAAACACGAATAGCAAAATAAAATTTTTATCAAGCTTCTACAATTTTTAGACCGACATTAAATCAGAAACACAGCGTCGAAATTCACAATGTACTCCTCATGAATCAGGCAACTTAGAAGACGGTTTTCAACTGAAAACAATCAGCTGAAAACATGCTGGGTTCGAATCAAATAATTGGACGAACTAAAAACAGCAATTAGTAAATGATAACCTGACCATGTAGCCACACATCCAACTGCTACGAACTGCATTGAATGGACTTGAGCATTTCTGTCGTTCTAGCAAAGGTCTCTCAGAAGTTCCATGATTAAAATTTTTCAGGCTCGTTCGTTTTATCGTTGTTTTCTCATGTCGTACCCAAAATTGAGTTTTAATTATTTTGAGGTCCGGCTTCCTTGATGTGCGTTTCCGGTGTTTTACACGTTCGTATTCGGCTCAAATATTTTTAGCAAAAGCTTCGAACGCGATTGCGATCTCACCTTTGAGATTTTTACCGTCAATTGACAAAGTTTGAATCACTGGATGAATACAACTCAGGATGTGCGCGTGACCGTTGTCGTAGGCGTTACGATGCGCTGCAAAGATTGCACTCTCACGTCTGTGCTATTGCTACGAACATTCCAGGTTTCCTCTGAGATCAATCAAGGTTTTTAAATTCATTTGGCTGTACTACAACTTCGCTCTTCCAGTGATTATAAACGTGCGAATGACAAAAAGCAACACATAGCTCTAGTGATCAAAAAATATTTAGTGCGAGCGATCCTCAAATCCGACAGCGAAGGAACATTTGAAAATGGCAACAGGGCTTCAAGATTTTTGATCTCCCTGGTTATTTTACTTTATAAAAGTCAGTGCAATTTTCCACCAGGATCGATTACTCATTACGGTTTGAACTTTTTACTTCTACTGAAAAATACTTTAATCATTTACTCCTACTGAGTCTACTTTTTCAGTTTGACATAAATGATATCACACTTGATATTTCTGCCATGAAGAGAAGAATTTTTTTGTTCGAAGGGAATAAAGCCGAGTGGTTTTCACACGCTTCTCTGAATTAATTTATTGTATTTAAAATGCACCACGTGGAGTTTAATGCTTTGAAACGCTCATAAACAATTGTCGTGGCCTTCGTTATCGCAATCACATACCTTGAATAGTAGCTCTAACTAAGGAGAGCTATTCTATTCAGATATTTTGAGAAACTCAAGATATTCTTCGAATTCAAGATCATAGGTTCAGGTGATTTAATACTGAATTTTAGATGATTGATTGAAGATAGCCTGTCTTCAGTTGCGTGTTTCGTAGCTCACTTGCCTAAATGTCGGTGCATGGTTCATTTCAAAACTCTATTCAGAGGAGGTGTTTTTACCAGAACAAGGAGTTCATGCTGTAGGCTTTTTGCTCCTACGATGAAATAAGTTTAACAGTTCTTCGTAACATTTAAACTTCGACTAAAAGTTCGTTCTTGCAACAATAGGCGCAGAACGTTCCCTACACCGTATATAGGTACAGAAGCCACGGATTGACGCATTTTTGACCTAGACAGCGACAGAGATGAGCCCCGCGTTGAGCCCCATTTTACTGAGCTTAGGTTCAAAGCATGGCCATCCACGTCTGGTTTGAGGGACCGTTCATTTACCGAGGATTTCGTTCAAGGAAATCTCAGCGCTTTTCCCTCAGACGAAGCACCGTCGGTCGTTTGGGGGGACTTTAAATGCTAATCTTGCCGATTGCAGCATTGCCGTCCTCTGAAGCGCAATCAAACTTCGATTACTGGAATGAAGATGGAAACTCGGCCGGCTCAATACCGGTAGCCATTTTTGGTGCTTTTTAATCAGAAGAAAGGGCAACATCCTACCGAGAGTAATGAGTCCGACTCAAGCTCCATTATTGAAAACGAGAGGCGAACGCAAGACTTGTGGACCGTAAGCTGCAATCCCGAAGGAAACCCAAACCTATGCACAGATTCAAAAAAGCTGTCAACCTCGATGGAAATGAGTGCAGTAATGGGAAGCTGAATTGGTTCTCTGTGTTAGAATTTTAATCTTATGTCTCTGGGGTGTTTTATTTCAACAACAGTAATGCATTGCCTCTCTTGAGAAGTATGATAGAGATATCGGAGAGGAATGCTGTATGTCACCTCTACTAATGTTATAATGCCTTCTTGTGGGAAAAATATTTTGCTAACTTTGTGAGTTTCCAAATGAACAAATTGAATACAAATTAGAGAACAAGTTGGAAACTAGTTTGCTTGCTCGCATGTGATAGATTTGTGGTCGTCATCGTACGGTTAAGAAAATGTTTCATGATTTATTTTAGAAAGATCGTGCATGCCTTTGTAGATGTTGTGAATAACACTCATTAATAAGATAAATAGTCAGGACCACAGTAGAATTGTTTTTGGCTGAACTGAATTTTCTTGTGTTCTTTTTCTTTGAAAATAGACAAAGAGTCTGGAATATTGTTTAAAGAATTTTGTTCTTGACGAACACGTAGCCTTTCACATGCGATTTTTTGCCCGTTTTCGGTTATAACAATCACCGTTAGAGACAGGCACCTAGTTTTCACTGCCATTAAAGTGAGAAAGGAACTGACACTCGTCTGTGAGCTTCAGAGCACTCGTTAAGGTAGAAATATGACAGGAACTAATTTGTGTTGGAGCTCTTTACATAACTAGTTTTCAGAATTTACTTGTAATGTGAATAGTAAGTTATTAGATATATGTTAAAAACAGGGAAAACAATTCCATGACGAAGCACACTCCGAACATGCCAGGTATGATGAATCCTCTCTATTGCCTTGGAACCATCAGAGTTAGCGAGTCCAGACTGCGTTCCTTATCCTACCGATACGAATTAAAAGGGTGATTTTTAGCGTTTGCCTTTGCAGTTTAGTTCAACTCATGGATAGGATAAGCTTCAATGAATAGTGTCCTATCAAAACGTCGAGAGTATTGCTCATGGTATTAGAGCTATACTTCAGACATCATTGACTAAAAGTCAGAGCTAAATAGTAAATAAATAAAAACTCTCTCGAGTATTGAGAAAACAGGTTCATCTACTTTGCAAATGCAATAATTTATTTCACAGATAGTGAATGTGTGAAGAAGCATTCTTCGAGCAATCGACAATTCAGTCGCACTTGAGGTTTGCCCGACAATGCGTGCATGAATAATCGCTTATTTGCATTCCGGTAAATTACACTGAATATCAAGTCAATTTTAAAACCCCAAGAATTGTTACTGAAATTAAACTCCCATGTAGAACGTCTGTTTGAATTCACCGTGCCGCTGTAGTATTGAGCATAAGTTCCATTTTCACTTATGAGTTTCAACTCGAAATTAAACTAATCTTTGGGAAATTATGTCGTTAATTTTACTGTAGAAATTAACTTCGAAACAGTTTTTTTCATTACTGATGCGAAGCCAGACGAAAATGAAGTTCACGAAAATACTTCAAAAACAATAGAAACAACATACGCACAAACATTTTCTTCTTGCAATAACGGTTGTCAATGCACCGAATCACACTGCTATATTAGAACGTAATGGAAAATAAGCTAGCATTTCAATGATGATGTGAAAATGAGATCGATTTCTAGCTCGACATCCTCGGCGCTCAGTGAATCTCACATGAACGGCTACGGTAATGGAAATGCTAATTTGAGCATCGCTTCGAAGTTTGCTTAATTCTTGAAAATCAAGAAAATTCCGGAGAATGAGTAAGGAACATTGGTCCGTAAATGTGATTAGTTCACATTGAATACGCTAACGTGCCGTTCAGGTTGATTAGATTGACATAAGTCTTTTTTCTTTTTGCTTAGGAACCACACACTCACTCCCACCTCCACGGATTGACGTGATCAGAATAGGGAATGAGCGTCACAGGATCCCATGCGGCACATTTTCGTCAGGCAGAATTAATGAATAAATTATTCTGATCGGCCTCGAAGAGATGGAAGTGACGGTGTTTTCATTTCAGTGCTGCACAAAAAATCTTGGGTGAAGAACACCTGACCAGGTTGACTTGATTCTCGTCTTTCGCGGTGGATGCCTGTTTTTTCCTCGAGGGAAGCTCAGTCTTTCTGAAAGCTAGCTATGTTTTGCGCTAAGAAGTCTGAGTCAAAGAGAAATCCTAAAAAAAACTCTGGTCACCGGCGGGAAAAAGGAAGGAGTACGAAAATCTGATGTTCCCTCGAGTGAGCGACGTGAACAAAATTTAAAAGGCTTGACAGAATTTTGAATATTTTTTCTCAATTTTTCCTCAATAATTTGCAAACTGAGCGAAGAAGTGGGCTACAATGAAAACAGGAGAAAGATTCTACAGCAAATTACGAAGTCTTGGTTTAGCAAATTTCAGTTAAAGTATGATACACACATTCTGTGAATAAGATAATTTCTAGACAACTATTCGGAAATTACGCTTGTACAAAACACAGAGTGATG
This sequence comes from Platorchestia sp. MABIK, assembly GCA_014220935.1. Lineage (NCBI taxonomy): Eukaryota > Metazoa > Arthropoda > Malacostraca > Amphipoda > Talitridae > Platorchestia > Platorchestia sp. MABIK. Next base: position 3,495 of record JACJUY010002242.1, on the reverse strand, counting down.
GTATACTGACTGATGCAAAAAGAACCGGAAAATTTTGTATTAAATAACAAAACCCTACTTTGCAATAGAAAAACTAGGCTTCAAATACAAATATCATTTGACACAAGAAAAAAAGTAGAAGCCTAGTGCTGTACAAAAAACGAGTGACTCAACTTTCTCTTTCTGCGCACATTTGTAGCTATACACTGTTGCTGTGTTTGCCCTCGGTCGGTGCATCTGAAGCAGTTGAACTTAGCTGAATGCAACACAACTTAGAAGAGCGCGTAACTAAACTCCGAGCATCGATCGAGGATGGGTAGCACGCAGAGATGTAAAGCTCAACAAAAAGTGACACGAATAAAACTTCTGCTTACGAGCGAGGAGCTAGCCCAGAGTCCCCTTTGCAGAACATCGAAAGTTATTACAAAAATTATGCAACTCGACAGGAAGTGATTTAACTCATAGCATCACTGATGCATGGACAGTTAACTTTGGTGCATTGCCACTCGCAGAATTCAACGAGGAAGGTATTTAAACGCACATCTTACACTAGCATAAGAAATGCTCTCCCCTCCACCTTTCCAAAAAATTAAATGCAAACAGATGCAAGATCTCCAAAACATCATGGCAAAACCGATGAATGAGTTTTCGGAAACACAAATCAACGCTGAAAGACCTTTACACAACCTGGAACCGTCGCATGACCAAAATGGCCCCAATATATCACGTAAGTGAAATGTAATGCGCTATTTTTGGATGTACGAATGCAGTCATAAAATTGATGAAACTTACTCTGAGGTTTGGAAATGATAAAATCAAGCCTGGATACAATGAAAAATTCTAGGTATTTGGTTCGGCAGAAACTTCCCTAACAAATCAAATAAATAAAATAGAACAAAATAGAGCAACCTTATTTTTCCATCGAATTAAGAACACACTTGACAAAAGGGTTAAGTTAATACTCATTAAGTCTTTAGTTTTACTGCGTTTTGATGACTGCCGACAAGCCTGGGGCCTTGACCTCAATATTTCCAAATAGAATTACACCAAAACATGAACTTTACAGTCAGTTTCGCTCCAAAGACAGATTCAAAGAAAGGGACCGTGCAGGTAGCAACCCTCTTTGACCCCGATACCAGAAGTGTGTCTGAAGCTCCGAGCCCAACTCGTGTTCTTCTCTTTCTGACTTCCTCAAAGTAATGTCAATGTTGCTATATTTCTTCTACCCATATTTCCGAAAAATGAAACGAAGGAATGAAGATTTTGCGAAGAATCGTATATTTGACCTTGGACAAAAAAGCTCTCTCAGTTTCAGGTCCTCCACAGTTGAACAAGCTTCCCCCCTGAATGAGTCTCAAGCATTGAAAAAATTAATGGCGAATGTGTCGCGCCGTTTCGTGCCCCTGCAATTGTGAATAATGCTATTAATACAAAGTAGCAAGTGAAAGTACCTCTCGTGGTTGTTCTACACTGCCCACAACTGTCCTACTAAACAATTCCAAATAAACCATAAAACTGAGTTTTTCTACCTTATATGTAAGGCGTGGATGCTAAATTCTGTAAAACTAACCGTTTGATGTTTAAGTTAGTTTATTAAAAGTTTCCTTCGGTAAAATTCTCGATTCTGCATCTTTCAATTACATTGATATTTGCACGTTCTGCGAGGACCATTCTGTGCGAGTCTTACGTTCTGTATCGCTAGATATGGATCAACAATTAGAAATAAACCTAATATTGTGTTTAGAATTTATGAACTTTTTACTTTACCTATTTTCATACGTGATACTGTACTTTAACGCAAAAATTTATTTCAGTATTGACATTTATTTGTTTTTAGACGTGCGCGTTAGGCCGCCGTCACACGAAGACCGAATGGTAACGTTAAGTCATAATTTTCTACAGTCAGCGGTACCAATCGGTCTGTCCAGTGCCACGAAACCATCAGATTTCATGACTAAGCTGGTCCCAAACTAAAGCTGAAATATTACTGTTTCGTGGCGAGTGGTACCGCTGAATGTGAACGATTATGACGAAACGTCACCATTTGGTCTTCGCGTGACGGCGGCCTTTTACACAGGTTTTTTAAAATTAAGTTCGCTAACCGATTTTCATCAAGCGGAAAACATTTGTGATGATGTTAGTCGAGAATTATACTTTAAATTAGTTATGAGGGGACCATGTTCATTCCCGTTAGTGCTCGTTATACTCCTAGGATTAAATAACAGGGCGACCGACGATTTGTTTTCCGAAGCAAGAAAATTTCATTTTCATTCATGACGCCCTCAACAACAAGGGCCATTATTGTTATTGTACAGGCACATGAGTCAATGCGAAGTTTATGTTTGTTTGTTTGAGAGGGTGAGTTTTTTCAAATTATTACAAACTAGAGAGTGCATTCTCAATTTTTTGCTCTCAGTTGATTCAACCATTATCATGAATATTAGAATAATTATTGTGGTATTTTCAACCATGAGAAATAAGAACATCCGATATACCCAGGAAAATGTTGAGAAAAATTTTCAAGTGTAGGTTGTGAAGCACATCCTTCGTGCTTTTCTGAACGTCTCCTAGAGTCAAAACGATGATCCTTCATGTGAACTCTCATTTTCGAAGGAATAAAAATAGTTACAGGGACCTAAACCAGGTGAATATGGAAAGCGTTGGACGGAAACAGTATTTTTTTTAGTTAAAAACTGAGTTGTTTTTCGTAAAACACGAACAGGTAGATTGCCGTGGTCCAATAATCAGTTTCTGCTTTCCTATCATTGAGGCCTTTTTTGTCACACAGTTTTTCACAATTTATTTAACGTTTTGCACTGCTTCGCGATGAAATGCAAAAGTTCTTTCAGAAGCCGGCTCACGAAATTAAGGGCCGAACTGAGAATCATCAAAATCATCAGTCATCATAGAATTAAAAAATTATGGTTATCACTCGGTTGAAAAAACAACTCGTAACAGAACATAATCTCACAACGCAAAAAAACTCTGCACACGAACTCATCAGATTTTGCATAATCGGACGCTAACACGTCAGCTTCTGCAGTCACGTCCGTCATCCAAGACGCATGCTTGATAGGCCCTCATATCCTGAATATTTATGTGCACTTTGATAAATTTTCCGATTTAACATAGAAGCTAGATTTAAAAAACGCTTTAGAATCACCTATGAATCGCTGGCACCGTAACTCCACTTGGCGTTGACTCATGTGACGACCAAAACGTTTTGGACCGCGATTCCACGTTAATTTTTGAAAATAATTTAAGAAACTTCATATGTGTTCATCTACAAGTATACCTACTGAAGATCAGCTGACAGTGAAAAGATAGATTAAATTTGTGAAATTATTACAAGCTTAATTTTTTAAGTTTTTTGTACAAATTGTAGGAATTTAAAAGCGAAGAATAAAATTCTAAACAGTTTTGGTACGAACGTTTCGGGATGAATCCCACCCAATTGAAAATTTTGGTTGTATCGCCGGTGGAACAGCGTTGGCAATACGGTCGTTTTTTGGTTGA